>JAVSBV010054589.1:0-10789 GCA_033117975.1 Parotocinclus spilosoma
TTTGTTTCGGTACTTTAGGATTTGGTCCGAATAAGCGGCTGGTCCCATTAACCGGTGGTCCTATTAACCAGAATCGACTATATGTGGTCTATTGCAAACATTACATCTTTTGCTAATGGACTTTGCATGCAACCAACAAATTGAATGCATGAATTTTAAACATATTGTGCAGTAAATTATCCATATGGTTAATTATTTTAATTATGATTAAAATGATTTTATGATTGGCATATGTTGGCAAAAGGGCATGTCTCTAAATAATTAACTGGCTTGTTTGTATTGTCTTAGTAATTAATTGACTTGTTTTCAGATTGCAGAAATGTTTCATGTTTCCTGAATTCATCAGTGATGTTCAGTCTAGGGAGCTATTAATGGTACTACGCAAAAATAATACACAAACTGTGAAACGTTTCTGCATGTACATGAAAAAAATATTTGCACCTTAGATATTCACAAGGATGATCTACTTAAACTCAATGTATTCTTTGACACAGTAAAACGCGAAATAGTCACCAAAGCTGTTTACCCTAGGTTGATTCATGCATCTCAGGGAGGAGTGGGAATCTCGATAGGCCCCTCACAATTAGATTATGATTTAGAGGAAATTGAATTACAAAATCAATTACAGATTACAATGCAATTACAAAATCATCACTGATGCATCTACAAGCATCAATTTTCTTTTTTCTTTGCAGGATTTTTTTCTCACAGAAAGAAGGATTTCATGATTTAGTTTTTGTCTCACTGTAGATTATGAGAATCACTATGTCAGTAATGCCTGTCTTTCACCAAACACCATATATTGTTTCATATATCCAAAAGTAGTAAAAAAAAGTGTCACAGGTAAAACAATAACCAAGCAACATTTGGTAAAGTTTTGGGATTGGATAATTATGCCAAAACTGGCTGCACGTTTACTACATATGTACACCTCAGACGTAGTATAATTTATTTTGAAAATATTACACAAAGGGAGGGGCAAAAGTTTATATTCCGAATTTGTGAAATTGAATCCATCATGTAATATGAATTTGAGTGAAACTCAAGTTTAATTTGAGTAACAATATTTTTGAGAAATTTTAGAATGTATTAGTATAAACACAAATATTTGTTATTTATTTATATATTTATTTGGACGTGTTGGTTAACAGTATTTTAGAAAGTAAGGACTACAATCCATATTGTGCCAAATACCACCTGTTGGTATTTGTTCTGTGTAATGTACAGATTGGAACTGTGGTAGCTGGACTGTGGTAGCCTAGTGGTTGAGGTATTGGACTATGGACCAGAAGGATCAGGGTTCAAATCCCACCTCTGCCCCAGTTGGATCCCTAAGCAAGGACCTTAACCCACAATTGCTTGGATTGTAAGAATGTATAAGTTGTAAGTAGCTCTGGATAATGGTGTCTGCTAAATAACATAAATGTAAATGAGTTTGGGTCATAGCAATCGCCCTAGCAAGGACTGTGTGTGAAAAAAAAAAAAAAATAATAATAATAATAATTGTAAGAATATATATATTGTAACTACATATTTCAGTATGTTTGTTCTTCTAGCAAAAATACCATCTTATGTCATTACAATAAAAGCCTAAAAAGCCTAAGCCAATTTTTCAACAGATTTTGGCAGGTTAGGGAGTAAACTGCACTTTTCCATTTTGAGTTAAGATAAAACTAATTTAGTTACAAAATGTTCTTGTCTGTTAGCCATCTTCTAATGTAGATCATAAAGTTAGACCATAAAGTTGTCATGGTTACCAAACAAACCGCATAGTTAAAGTGTTTTAGTTATACAGTTTTAATGTTCATGAGAATCTTATCAGTTCTGGGTCTGCTTAATATCTCAAACGCAGTGGCTTGACTGCAACAGCTCTACGAGATACTTTATTTATTATTATTATTATTCAGATTTGAGTAGCAATTTTTATGCTGTGCTGGAATTGAATAGGATATTCATATGACAGAGGTTCAAGTGGTTTATACAAAATGACTTATTTTGCTTATTTTTCTGATCACTTTTATTTCTCCACAAGTGTCAGTTAGTGAAAAAGACATGCAGGCACCAGCTGTGTAAAATAAATAAATAAATAAATAAATACATGAAACGTAATGTGATCTCGATGTTGTATCAGTGGTTACAGAAACTATATATTTTGGTGGATAATTAGAGCCTGTTTTGCTATAGCCCCATTGAAACAAATCATATTACCGTGTGTGGCACCTTATTCTAAGGTCATGTGATCACTAACTGCTTTCCTAATGTACTGGAGACTATTTGTGCATCTATGTTTTGATAATAATAGAGTAATCAGGACATTCCAATTTGATCAAAAGCTCCAATGTGGTTCATCAAAGCACCCTTGGGCCAGTGAAAAACCTTGGGGTTAACAAAATATTCTTGCAATAAGCCTACCATAGAAATTGTAATAGAGAGCAACCCCAAATAAGAAGAAAAAACTTTATAAACACAAATTCCTGCATTTCTGGCCTACAACACATTCCAAAAAATGTGGGATGGGCCAATCTAGGAATAGTAATGACATGTAGTAAGTAATGCTGTGATTTCAAACAGGTGAGGTCAAGAGAAGAATGTAATCATAAACTCTACTTATCCTGTAATTTACTACCTTCATTGGCAGTAAACAGTCTGCACCTTAATATAATAACCAATAAACAATTGTTTTTAATATTTTTTTATATCTCCGAAGATAAATTCCATTAGCAATTATTCAATATTGAATGGGTTCTCAAACATTGTTTGATGAACATAGAAAGTTCATACCTCTAACAGGTATAAGGCTTCATTGTTTCATGTTTAAACTGAAATCTTCATATTCCCTTGATATAACATATATTTTACTGTACAAGGAAGATTAATAAGTCTTTGTTCAAGCTCATCAGCTGTATGTCAGACTGAAGTTTTCTTCAGTCCTGGAAGGGCACCTGGAGCCTCCAAGTCTCATAAATTTCCTGTCAAATCTGAGACATTTAAGTGACACCCGGGGATGACTATTAGAACTGATTTTGCTGGAATGCGTGCCTGCTTTCATATTTTGTGTATCTGGGAGACAGGCATGGCAAAAATAGATTTGTTTATGCAAGTGTTTTCTTTCCTATGGCTGCCTGAGATATAAAGCCCCCGTCACTGCACTCTATCAGCAGCAGATATGAAAGTCCAGGATGACATTTGACGGACATGTCCTGAAATACACAATCTCAAGGTTATCGTTGCACCTTTGCATGCTGTTGATCTTTATCAAGCTGGCAGGGAAACATTCTACAACAAACTAAATAACAATAGAGCTGAATAATGAGCATGTAATAATATTCATTATTTTATTTTCTTATCCACTTAATCCTAGTCGGGTTGGGCAGGGAAGCTGGTGCCTAACCAGCAGCACAGGGTGCAAAGCTGGAACAACACTAAACAAAGTGCCTGAGCACTCAGAGTAAACCCATGTGGACACGGGGAGGGTGTGCAAACTCTCCACAGGCAGAATGTGGGATGGGGACCTCAGAGCTGTGAGGTAACAGTCCTAACCACTGCACCACTGTGTCATCCACGATAATATTTACTTTATTCCATTTCACCGTAGATAATAAGGTATTGTAATATCTAGTACGTACTGCATACTGCCCCCTGTATATAGTATGTAGTACGGTAACACCTTCTGTTATATGATGTAGCGTGTCTATTTAGGGGACTTAATGGTGTGTAGTATGTAGTGGCTTTCTGCATACTACATACTGCTTTTAGACAAATGCAGAATGCCAACCAAATAATGTAAACAAACAAACAAAACTTGTTATAGTAAAATTTAATTTACTGAGCTTATATAATTCACAAGTTTACAAGTAATTATGGAATTATTTCCTGTGTCCCAACAACAATGTTATCCTTATTTGTATGTATTTTTCCACAGATTTTATTTTTGTCTGCTTGCTGGTTGGTGTAATCAACTGTCCCATAGGTGAAAACAAGGGGGAGGAAACATGATACTTTGGGGGTGCTTTTCGGCAAAGGGGACAGGACGACTGAGCCGAATTGAAGGGAGAATGAATGGGGTGATGTATTGTGAGACTGTGGCCAAACATCTCATTCCCTTAGTCATAGCACTGAAGATGGGTCGTGGCTGGGTCTTCCAGCATGACAATGACCCGAAACACACAGCCAGGGAAATTAAGAATTATTATTTCGGAGGGAGCTAAAACTCAATGTTGGCTAGTGACAGACCTGAATCCTGAATGATCTGGAGAAAATCTATATGGAGGGGACAAAACTTAGTCAACAACTACAGGAAATGCCAGAGCGCTGTAATTTTAAACAAAAGTTTCTGTACCAAATATTAATTTCTGTTTTTCTATTGTATCAAATCCTTATTTTACACACACATATATATATATATATATATATATATATATATATATATATATTGTAGCACTAAAGTGGCATTTATTCGTGTTGCAACAGCATGAGTGGATAAGACACTGCTGTGCTGCTATAATGAAAGAAAAAAAAGACAACTGCAACAACACTTATATTTCATTTTGCTATATGCATAAAGAATCACTTGCTTATTTTTTAGCTTAGTTTCATTTCTCATTCTGGCAGTTCATTTCTCACATCATAATCTGTTTTGTTTTAGTCTACCATATATACAAGTCTTGACAGATTTGTATTTTCAAGTATGTCTGGCTTTTCTGGCTGGTGTCCCTATTGAGTTAAGGAAAAAAGGAAAGACAAAAGAAAGGCGAGAGCACCTTTTCGTTGATATCCTGACATTCTGATTTTCTATCTTTTCTCAGGATCGTTCAGATCCTGATAGAAATCTCATTCAGTATTCATTTTCTTCCCTTGTCAGCACTCCAGTGGGAGTGAGGTGAAGCCTGTCAAAGGGCACATCCAGTTTTTGTCTCTCCTACCCTTGTTGCATTGCAAAAAATGCTCTCTGGTGGACTGAGAGTTTATTTTTACTTTTATTTTTTTGCAACAACAGTAAAACACCACACATATATTAGCTCAAATTGCATGTCAATATAACACTGTGGAAAAGTCTATCTATCTATCTATCTATCTATCTATCTATCTATTCTATCTATCTCTTTATATATATATATATATATATATATATATTCTGTATAATTAACAAAATTACACAATTTCAGACACAGCCAATGATCAGATGTGCAGAAAATATTTTTGCATCAATTGCTATAAAGCAGTGTTTAATTTATAATTATGAGGTAAAGAAACACTCTATATCAGACCAGACAAGGTGGTTATACTGCACCAGCAAGGTCTAGTGCAGACAAAGATTTCAAAACAGACTGGGGTTTCAGTGTGTTCCGTTTAAGCCCTTTTGAAGAAACACTAAGTAACATTGAGGACTGTACACCCAGTTATCAGCCGAGGAAACACATAGCAGCAGATGAAATACATATAATGCTTACTTCTCTTCAAAACTGGAAGATACCCAGGAGTGTCATCAGCTCAGAACTGGCAAAAAGTATTGACACCCAGCAATACCCATCTACTGTTCAGAGAAGTCTGGCCAGAAGTGGTATTCATGAAAGTTAACTGTGGCCAAAAAAAGAAATACCTTTGATTATGGAATCAAGGTCAATTGATTCATCTATGCACAAAAACATAGGTACTGGGGTGCATAACAATTACAGCAAGTTCTCTGCAGTAAAGAGTCAAGATATCTGGCTGGTCTTTATATCATCAAGTCTGTCTGGGATCACATGAAAAGACAGAAACATTTGAACAAATCTACATCCCCACAAGATCTGCAATTAGTTTTCCAAGATGTTTGGATAAACCTTCTTGCCCATTTCCTTTCAAAACTATGTGCATGTGTATGTGTGTGCCTTTTTTAAAGGCAAACAGTGATCAAATGCTGATTTGCATTTAGATTTCATTTTGTATTGACATTGCATTTAAACGCTACAATTTTTGAAAGCATTCTTACTTTGTAGTTTTTTCCACACCTGCCGAAAGTGTTTCCACAGTACTGTATATATCAATAAAACCACTACCTCAGGATCTAGATATCTTAAACAATGGGCTAGTTGATAAATAGTTTGATTAAAATAAATATTCTAAATAAACAATATAACTAACCTGAGGTGACATTTTTAATTTGTGTAATTAAAACCACTAGCTAGACTTTCTGACAACCTAGCATTTGGCTAGCTTTTAAGTTTTTTAATTAAAACTAGTAACTTGTATATAACTAGTACTTAACAAACTACTAACTAGTAGCAATTAGGTAACAGTTATACTGTGAAATTAAAATAGGTGCATCAACTTCCTAGTAGTCTAACTAGAATAAAATTAGCTAATATAATGTGTAACTAAAGTCAGTACGTTTAACAGCCCTACTAACGTAATACTTTTTATTACTAACTGTCCATTACTATTGGCCATGGTTTTAGACTCCTCTTGTGTTGGAGCATCGTGTAAATGTACATTTACAGCTTTGTTTTTCTATTTTATTTGTGTTGGTCCTTTAGTCGTTTATCAGCGTCAATTGTTGGCTTGATAATTGCATGACTGAGCAATAACTAATAATGCTCATAAAATTGCCTATAGCTGAATATTGCTGCTACTACAGGTGAATTCAATACACATTTCTAAATGTCCATGGTAGCAAAATTACACATTTATGTTCAAAAACATATATATTTACAACAAGTATCTGTGTTTTACAGGCTATACAAACTACATTTAAAATGGGAGCCTGATATTTGCCAATATAAAGCTCCTGACTTTTCTCATGCGACCTAGTTGATCTGGCTCTTTGTCAGACCGAAAATGCTACAGATGTGTTTGTGCATATTCTGACAAATGCCACAGTTATACTGACTAGTCACTAAAAAACGACAGATCAAACGTTTACACAGCTGAGCTTTTTGCCAGTTGAATTTCAGTTCTACAGAACTACAGTTACAAAACTGACAATCTAATCAGATGTTTTTAATAATGCTCTTGTACACAATGCTAGCGAGTAATTGATAAATGACATTATTGTAATGCTGCTGACTAGAAACACCTCTTCCATTTCACATTCTAATCAGGCGTGCAAAAGATATAACTGTATAAACTGTTTAAACTGTATATAAAGAAATAATTGTGGAAAAACCAAAATGTTCATGCAAAAACATCCTACAAGAACCAGCGCTAATTCTTTAATTTGTTTATTATTTGGTTCAATGTCTGGACAAACCCAACTCTGGAAATCTCCTCTTTTTTTCTAATTTCTGGGTATGTTTTCACCTTTCAGTGGCTTCTCTTCAGTTTATTTTGTATGTCCCTATATAGCCGAATTTATAAAAGGTCCGTTTTCATCTTCACTCATCACCCCTTAAGCAATTTGAAAATTTCAAGTTCACTAAGGCGTACGGGGGTCAGAGTTATGACATTGTCCTGACTCCATCCATCACATGTTTCTACACTTTAAGATGACTGGCCTTTCAGTTTGGCAGAGAACCAGCTCTGTTTCAGCTTGAACACCCACACCAGTTCCACAAACTATTGTTCGTGGAAAAACACAATGATGGAGTTGATCAAGCCAGCCAAGTTCTCCATCAAACTTGACAAACCATTCATTTAAACATTTTTATTCAAGAGGGCAGAACAGAAAGTTATCAAGTTTACTTGTTGGCATGGTTGAAACAAATGAAAGTTTTAAATGGATAGTCACTCAGGTGCTCAGTCCAACCCATTGTGTTTCCACTGTTCGACTATAATGTTTCACTTCATTTTCCCAGGCAAGGATCAATTTGCTTTCTATAACTGACACCTAATATTTCATAATTGTCTTTTATTCAGATTTTTGCTAGTAAACTGTTGTAGACTTTATGTACCATGTCATGAGATTAAACAAAGCCAAAAAGGGAGTGATTGTTAAGCTCATGAATCGTTGAATACATAGGCAACTGAGGTATAGCCTCCTGGCTTCTAAATCCTGTCTGAGTCTGGTTCATCTCCCAGAGGCAAAGAGGAAAAAGAGATTATGTAAGAATTCAGGGGATTGGAGCATGTACAGCCCAGGTACCATCTCTTTCTTTGCACCAATCTTTTTCAAGGCTACAAAATAAAGTTTATGATGCAGTTATGTCTAAGGCAGATATATAAACAATTAAAGGTGTTTAATACATATTGCTTGATATATTAATATTGACTGATAAATATTGTTTCATCATCATACCATTAATGTTATTGTGCCTCCTAGAACTGGTTTAGTGTCTAGCAGACCTGTTCCAGACCAAACATCAGGTGGAGACTCATTGTTGTGATAAAAATGGTGGGCCTGAAGGAAACCTACATGGACATGAGATTGGCTTTTTAAAATAATATACGATTGTAAAGCTCGTTTGAGACAATGCACCATTGTAAAAAGCGCTATATAAATAAATTTGAATTAAATTGACTTGAACATAAATTAAACTTATATTACACACCTCATAGATGGATCCCTATCTGAGATTGGATTCTACGTCACATCAGCTGTATTCTACCTGTCACTACCTGTGCTGCAGTTACTTTACTGCCATAAAATAACTAGCCTAAGCATAAAAAGAGAGGATCGAAAATATATAAATTTATATGTCACTCTTACTGAGGGTAGTATTGGTGCTTCAAAATATTTATCTTTTGATAGAAGGTGAAATCAAAACTAGCCTCAGACTTTCGATTCCTAAAGAAAGTTGAAGATGGAGTCATAATAGCTATGAAATGAAGACATGTTTTCGATCTGTATGCTCTTTTTGACTTTTGGAAGGGGTGAGATTAATTATTAAACAAGCTCAATATTGACTAACTGAACTCAGCTTTTCAGGACGTGCACTGGTTCAGGAAATACATGGACCACCATGGCAGCAATAGACATGACAGTGGAATTGTTTTTCCATAGTACAAGGTCATGAAGCTCACCATTTTGTTCGTTGGACATTGCAGAAATCGTATCACAGTTTTGCCTTACTGACTCTGTATGTCAGATGAACAGATACTGTATATATGTATGTAGATGGCAGCTTACTGACATTCCATTATCTACTCAGGAGGTGTCAACACATGCAAATTCAAAGTGAGAGAAACATAATAAGGCTACATAACACCAATCAACCCTACGCCAATACAAACATGCATCCACATACATAAAGATAAAAACAAAACAATCTGTTTGCATAAAAAGGCTGGTTGCCTGTCTTTTTCATCAGTGAGCATCAGAGAGTCAGGATGCAGGGAACTAATTGCATGGTGTTTGCCTTTATCACCACAGATTCGTTTGTGTATATTATTGCTCTTTGTGTGTGTTCTGATGAAAGCTCATATTTGAAGCCATTAACGCTCTGATTGAGCAATAATCACTAAAGGTTAAGCAGATCACTTATTGGTCGGGCCTCTGTTCAAATTAAAAATCAATAAAGTTCATATTTACTTCCCGGTGCACCCCGAGTGGAGAATTCACGCCTGTATTTTAAAGCCTGTCCAATAACGCTGACTGCTGTTAGCGAATGATTTAAGTCAGAGCGTAATGAAGTTAGTCCATATGTGTGCTCATAAATTCACAAGTGTAATATCCTCAGTCAAAAATGAGTAATGTTTCATCCAAGTATGACCAAAAACAAAGAATAAGGATTTAGAAAAGCAGGACTGTTCTCATGCTGGAAATATGAGCCTTCAAAATTGGCCAATTCATCATTGTGTACGCTTATGAAACAGTAAAACAGGAGAGTTTTCTCCCCCAGGCTAAACAGGCCAGACAGCACCGGGGTTAGAAAACATACTCGAGTTGAGGTGATAAGGCACAATGCCAGCCGTCCTCCCACAGAGCACAGACCAGAGCAACCAAACCCCACACAAACCCCTACACTGAAATCCACTGCTACTCTTTCCTGCTGTGGAAAACCAAAATCTCCTTTCTCTCTGTCAATTATGCAATCTTACTCCCCCTTGCTTGCTTGCTTTCTGTCTCTAGGGCAGGTGATTATGGGACTGTGCTGCAACCGAATCATCAATATCTTTGCCGTACATGGAAAAGTAGCAGTATTAAAGATAACCTAATATTACTACTGCATCACTTATTCCCTCAGAGAATCACTCAGTCTGGAGCAAGAAAGAACTCTATTGTTCTGTATGATACAATGTAAAGGTTTTTGTATCCTCCACCATCTTACATATATTATTGATTCACTTAATCCAAGCTTCACATACAACTTAAAATAACATCTTACTTGCACCCTTAAAACCTTAAGCTTGACACCTAAATCTAGGCATTTAACATTTACATTCTTTGCATTTACATTTCCAGTATTTAGCAGACGCCCGTATCCAGAGCGACTTACAACTGATACAGTCTTACAGTTCAAGCAATGGTGGGTTAAGGGCCTTGCTCAAGGGTCCAACTGTGGCAGCTTGGCAGAGGCGGGATTTAAACCCTGGACCTTCTGGTCCAGAGTCCAGTACCTTAACCGCTTGGCTAGGCCAAAGTTTTACAAACTTTTAAAGGTCACAGTAATATGAACTAATTCTTTTTGCTTCAGTCATACACATTGTATCAAGACAAGCAATGCAACAAACAGTAAACTGTATTGAAAAGTACTTAAATGCCATGATCTTTTCACGCAAACACAATATCTGACCAGTCTGGCTTCATGAAGCATACCAGAAGCAAATTAAAGTTTTAAAATTAAATTACATTTAAATTAAGGCCAGACTTTTTTAATTGCTTGTTCCTCGGATGTCCCTACTTAAGAATCTACTGAGGAGGGAGGAAAAAAAA
>JAVSBV010054600.1:0-10789 GCA_033117975.1 Parotocinclus spilosoma
CACACACACACACACACACACACACACACACACACACACACACACACACACACACACACACACACACACACAAAGAAATGACAGAAATCAATGTGAACTTAATTATATAGGCAAATATGAGGCAATAATACAAATTAATAAGCATAATACCCATAATACTGCATAATAGCTTTAACTAAAGCTCTCTATAAAATATACATAAATATTTCAATATTTTCTAAATATTTTATTTCATTTAAATTATGTTATGGGTACAGTACATATGCCTTCTGTTGCTGCAAAAAAGTATATAAAAAGTAAAATATTCATATGTAATTGTGTCAACTTCTATCATATTTTCCGATAATTTCACAATATGTTATATATGTACTAACTACACAAATGTGCAATATCACCAAATAAGAAACCTTAGTACATGGACTGTTTTTTTTTTGTTTGTTTTTTGCATTTTTTTTGGGCACGTCTCCCCATTTCTGACAGCTTGTGATATTATGAGAGTGATTGGTTAAATTTACAATGCAATGAGTCATAAATCTGTGAGTTTCTGTTTCTATCTTAATTTTATAAGGGTTGCTTATGTGACTTTTCCCCATTGTTGTGGTTGTCATGCTGCCTGTTGTCTGTTTTGTGCTTCTTTTTTGTCGTGTCAATGTGTTCTAAAACTGGGCCTTCAAATAAATAAAAACATTCTGTGTAAAACAGTACATGGCTGACATAACCAGTGAAAAAAATCAGAACTTAAAAAAAGCTTAACTCTGATATTTTCTCAGCTGGTGCTACATAGTCCTGGCTGTATTTAAATATGGATCATATAGAAATAAGAATAGTCAACTGAACATTATTTTAATATGTGATTGGCTAGCACATACTGTATATGGAATAGTAAAAGTACATAGACAATTAAAAACATTGATCACTCACAGTTCTAATGACAAATAACACTGAGCAACTGTGCTTGTAGTGGTCTGTGTAATAATGTATTTTAAGTGTCATTTTTTGTCGTCAGCATGTATGAGAGTCATGCTCATTTAGAGAGACCAAAAAACTGAGATGGAGCATCTCCCAAAGACCAAGGCTTGGGGGTGCTCTCTGTCAGCAGTGGTGAGTACCTACCAAGAGTGGTCCTGCCTAGGTCAAACTGACTGGATGCTAATGGTGCTTAGAGGAGGAATGTGTCACAATACACAGTGCATCTCACCCTGTTGAGTATTTGTCTGGACAGATATGTTATTTTTTTGCATTATATGACCAGTTCTGTATGTGTGTATGTACTTGGGTAAATTATGACAATGGTATGCACACTGGGATGAAAACAACCTTGTGAAGGGAATGTGATGCTTTCGGAAATACATTGCTGGGAATCCCAGTGACTTGTTATTTTTAATGTTTATAATATAGTGTTAATGCTATAAAAACGTTTTAAACTTCCATTAAAGACAATTTTGCTGCTTGACCTTGTGAGGAATCTGCAGTTATCTGCTATATATGAAACCACCCTGTTCCCTAGATTCTGCACAATATTTTGTAATAGTCTAAACAGAACTGGTGGGTGTAATACGTGCATTGGGACACTTCCTTTTACACAGTGCAGATTCCATCACATCACATTGACACAGTCTGTCACATGGCACACAAGATAACAACTTGTATATACTATTTCTAATAAATGATCTGAGTCTGAGCTACAAAACTTTAAGCACTAAAGAACAATGCTCTCCAAACCATGTTGTACATGGTAGTGTACCAAGGAGAAAGCCATTGCTCTCCAAAAAAGAACATTGTTACTCACCTTGTGACAATTGGACAGGAACATCTGGAGGAATATTTTTTAAAATGTGGTATAAATGAGCTGTGTTAGTTCTGGAGAAAGAAAAATAGAGCATTGATGCATAAGAACATTGTCCTATCTGTGAAACATGGTCTTGATAGTATTATGCTTATTATTATGTCTGAGTCAAAAATACTTGCCACTGTGGATGAAACAATACATTTTGACAACATGACAAACTGAAATTCAAACTGAATCTCAAAAGAAAGTGGCCATGCTGCAAGACAATGACCCTCTGTCATGGAAGAAAGTGTCACGTGAAGAAACCCACCAACATTCCAGAGCTGAATTAAGTATGAAATTCATCAAGGCTGATGTGCAGGACTGATCAAGAGGTATTGTAAAGACAATGCTCACAAAAATAAGGGGATATTTAATTGTGAGCAGTACATATCCACCTTTACTTTCCTAGGTGTGAATGCTAGTACCATTTAGCGTTGAGTGTTTACAACAACAATAACGTTTTTCATATTGCAGTATATGTTGTAGTAGTACATGCATCCACTAACCCACCAACATTTCAATTGCAAACCTAGTTTTAGTTCAAAGCAAAGCTAATTTATTTGCTTTGTAAAAACTAAAAACTGACTCATTCCAAGCTAAATAAAATGTGTACCTCTTTTGCCAGACTTTCTAAATTTTGGCAGAGTGGCTATGATCTCACAATCTGTAGAATCAGAGAAAACTGTTAAGGTGAATTGGATTTAAATTGCACTTGATATGCATGATCTAACCCTGTAATGGTTTACAATTTCAGCCACATTCTTGACCTGTTGGCTTGTTTGGTTTTCTTTGCACACAACTGAATGACAGCATTTGTTATAGTCGTGTCTTGCTTAATGATTAGGAGCTGCTGGTTGAGTATACTCATTTTTGCTTATGGACGGAAAGTGAGAAAACATTTTTTGTCCCATTATCATTATTACTGAAGCATTTATAAATCATTTAAAAATATTACAGGGTATTCTTACAGCCAAAATGAATTCCTTTTTCCTCCATTAAGTGCAATAATAACTAAACATGATGGAATATCATTTAATCTTTGGTACAGAATGAACTAATATAAATGTCTAGCAAATATTGAATAATACATTGTGTTTAAAAACCCCTTAATAACTCAATTTGCAGATCTTTATCACAAGACATAAAAAACTGATACAGTAATACAGATTTGTATGTGTAATTGCTAAAAAGTTTGCCTCCTACATTAAGGCATTGTTTTGCCAGTATTTTAACAGTGTCTGATTTTAAGGGAAACTTAAAACTGAAGAGCTAATAGACTGTTTTGTCTGCTCTGTAAATTGAAAGCAGGTGTGCATACTGCTCAGTTCCAGATGTTTCATGTTGAAGATCAAATGAGAATAGAAACATTTCCAGACTCCAATACGTAAGCCACATCCAAGGACAAGAGAAAAAAAAAATACACTGCCGTAGACATTTACCAGGTCTATTGATCAGCTCTCTGTGTATTAATTGAATGATAATATACTTAAAAAAATTCAGAAATAATCATTACTACCATTATTACCACTAATAATACCACTGATGAAACTGTTTTTATAATGTTGTCCATTCAAAAAAGAGAATGAGGAAAAGCAAAGCATTGCTGTTGGTCAAGTTTGCAAAGAAGGCTCTAAAGCCTAATCTATTATTTAGTGGGCCCAGCACTGGATGGAGGTACACACTAATCAAGGGGATAAATCATGCAACATATCTATTTGAAATAGATGTTTTCAGTAAACAGCTGATTAAGCACTGTATAGAATGGCATGAGATGACCCAAGATGCAGGCAAATGCTGATCTATACAGTAGGATCCATTCATGCCTTTCTTTTTAGTGTTGCATATTCATTTGTTGAGATCTAAACACAAACTGCATGCTACAAAACATTTGAGCCATCTCAATTAGTCCTCAGTAGTGCTAGCTATTTCTGTCCCATCAGTGTCTTTTCTTTTCTGCATCAATAATTGCTGTTCGTGTGTCATCTTAGCCAAAAGCCAAATTACTTGTGGACAGTAATTTGATGTTTTTTATTTATGCTTTGACTTGTTTTTTTTTTCTTTTGTTATTTTGATAATTATTTGTTTCCAATCGTCTCTTGGCTACGCGATATGGCTGTTCTGTAGAAGATTCAAAAAGCACTGAATGTATTTTCTAGAGAGACTGTAGCATGTCCATTGTCCACTGGCCTTGTGCTGTAGGTGTGAATGGGTGTTCAGTGAACTGTGAAGGACTGGATAGAGGGATTTGATGTGATTTTGATTTAATTTGATTTATTTACTTTCTAATTTTATTTAATTAATGTATATTTATATATATATATATATCACCTTCTTTGTGAAGTTGGAGGAGGTCATGACCAACTATTAATTGGGGGTAATTGTCCCGTGTTCATTAGACAGAGACATCAATTTGCAGTTCATTTGGAATGCTCAAGCATGTATTACTATAATAGTTTGTAATGACTTATTAATGTGTGGTAATGATATTAGAATATCTGGCTGGTGTCTGAATCCCCAAATGCTTGGTCTAACCTTCTAAGGATTGTGTCCCATACAGGGTACGATTATGTATTCAATGGGATAAAGAAATGAAAAATGTAGTGTGGAGAAATGTATCTGGCCTTAAAACTAACTTTGTAAGGATAGCTGGATTGTGACTAATGCCTTATTTCCCAACATCACTACCCAATCTTACAAATGCTATCACTAATACTCTCAATCATGATTCATATTTAGTGAAAAGAATGTGTCAAAGAATGAATTCTAATAAAAGCGGGGGGAACAATTCTAAAAAAGGGGGGGGGGGGGGGAACATATTTTAAAAAGCGCTGACTGTGAAGTCATTTTGAAAGAGTGTAAACTGTTATTAATGCTGGACCCTTTAATGTTGTGGCATGTCAGTCTTCATGATTATTTCCACATCAAAATTATACAGCTGTGAATTGTGCCTTGCTTTTTTTTATTTCACTTTGACAGGCTGTAGATCTTAAATGTGGAAATAGTTAGCATGGCTATTTTTCATTCATGTTGACTCCAACTTTATTTGGCAGCAATTTCAGTCAGATATCTAAATGAAATTGCTGCCAAATAAAGTTGGAGTCAACATGAATGAAAAACAAGGTTGATAATTATTTCCACATATAAGATCTACAGGATGTATTTAGGCATAGAGTTGAGCAGCTGAAGAATAGCTGCTTAACAGTGGCTTTCTGGTACTGCGTTGTTGTTGGAAAAGTAATGATGACAGTACTAGTTCAGGAAAACAAGAAACTTTCATTAGAACAGTTCTGCATTTGTGTTTAGGAGCCAAACAATTACATAATTTGGATTGTTAATGTATGATATTAAATAACAGCCTTTGAAAATCTGAATAGTAATTTTGGCTTCAAGAATAAATTATACTGAGGTCATTTACCAGTGTCTTTACGAACTACTAAGATTTTGCCATACATGAGGATTATAGATTGACATGGTTCGAATAGAAGTGAGTTGAATGTAGAGAGCTGATTTGAAAGATGTTTAATACCTTGTAGAATAATCATAGCAGAACATAGCAGAGCAATATGAAGTCAACACAGTACAGAGTTCAAAACCCAGGTGAGTGCTCCAACCAGGCAGAAAATATAATCCCACAGAGTTCAAGCACAACTGATGCACAAGAAATGCACAGGACTAAAGTTTCAGAGTGGTGAGACAGATGATTTGGGCTCTCAGCTTGTATTAGTTTACTGTATTAGTCTATTAATCAGGATGTTGCAGTCAGAAACCCAACAGTGGTCATCTCTCAGATGACCAGGTATTGGGGACATTGGGCTTGCTGAAAGGAACTGCTGTACTGTGTGCAGGGGCACAATCAAAAGAGGGGGTATCTGGAAAAGACTGGGAAGCTTGAGGGGATAGGTGACTTTGTACATTGCGCTTCATAACAGTGAAAGGACAGATGTATGAGGGGTGCGACATCAAATTATGATTAAGATTATAATTATGATAACTAATAATCTATGTGTATGTAAATTAACACATTTTAAGGATCTCAGAGCACCAATGTTTCTTTATTGAAACATTGCAACACAAGTGGTTTGGGTACTGGATGAAGCCAGTGAAAGTTCATTCCACTAGGTGTGTGCTAGTACAGACAGGAGGGGAAAAGGTCTTCTAAAGGTCTTCAGTGGTGGGTCATGTTGAAAGATGCCTGAGGGTATGAGATGCAGAGTGAGGTTGAATTATACTTGCAATAATTTGACTGTGATCTATTTCTAGCCTTGTGGATAAGCATCAGAGAACGGTCATTCAGGTCATTTTGAGCAACACAGTTTGATAATGGTTCGATGTTTGATTGACAGATCCCTATATCTCTGTATTGTCAAAGATATTGTTTAATTTAATATCAAATATTGTGTATAGCCCCTTAAATGGTGATCCAAAGTGAGCATACTTAAGACTTTTAACAGAAGACATAAAATACTATAAATTCTAAAGCATGTCAGAGAAAGTGCAGCAGCTTTTCCTCCCAGAGGGAATGCATCCAGCTGGAGTTCCTGTAGCTTCCTGGTGCCATTTATATCTGCAAACATCAAACGTTTTCCTTAGCAAAGACTGAGGTTTTCTCCTGTGTCCAGAAGGCACTGAGTGAGATGAAGTGTCTTGAAAAGAGCCACACACAAAATAAACTGGTGTGCTGCAGAATGCTCAGAATACTCAGACAGGAATTTGCATTGTGGATTCAATACTGTCTCTTCTAAAATTATCCTAATGAAAATGTATTTTCCTGTTTTTTTTACTGAGCTATAATTGCCAATCTTCCATCAAAGCAATACCACTGACAGTGGCAATTTAAAAATGTATTTTTTTAGGTCTGAACATGTTTCAATGTTACTTGTTCCCATAACCCCTGAACTGTGAACCCTAAGAAATAATTCTGGGCTGCAGGGTTTCAAAAACAGACCTGACCAAGAACATCTGGTTTTGTATGGCTGCCCTAAAGCAAGAACCAGATCCTTCAACGGTACTGCCTAAAAAGCCCTGTTCTTTGTGGTAACATCGGCAAATGTTGTAATCTCCTAACTGTGTGACCATTCAGGTTTCATTATTGCAAGCAAAAATGCAAATCTAGCCACAAAAGTCAGCATTTCTTAAAAGTAAAATGGTAGTATAGTAAATACATTTTACAATGTCAATTTGGGTCTTAAATGACAATGTATACTATTTATGATGCAATATATACTTTATCTGTACTATTCTATTTATACACCCCCCGCAATAAAGACTGTGGTAATGCAGAGATCAAAAGATCCAGGGCTCAAGCCCAAGTACTGCCAAGCTCCAATGTGTCTAGGATCAGGACATTATTTGGAAACTAATTAAGCATTACATTAAAATTACAGGTTACATGTTGGTACTCAAACTAAAATCTGAAAATATCAGGCCTGAAAATATCCTGTCTAAACCTCTACAACTCTAAAACTTACAATTTGGAGTCCTTTATAATATTTCAGCATTGTTTAAACCCCACAGCCTACCTAAGTATTGTTGCTGACCATATCTATCCCTTTATGACCACAGTGTACCTGTCTTACAACGACTAATTCTAGCAGGAAAACTTGCAATATCACAAAGCGCAAATAATGAAACATGACAGTGAGATAACTGTACTCAAATGGCATCCAAAGTCACCAGATCTCCATCAGAGCTCCTTTTGATTGTGATGGAATGGAAGATTTGCATCATGGATGTGTAGCCAACAAATCTGCAGCATCTGTGTGATGTTATCATGTCAATTTGAACTAAAACCTCTAAGGAATGTTTCCAGCACCTGAATCTATGCCACATATAATTAAAACCGAAAAATCTGGTACAGGCATGGTGTACCCAATAATGCAGTTGATGACTGTACATCCTCATTAAGCAAAGAGGTACAGGCTAAAGTATGAAGACTACTATGGTATAAACACAATTATATGGAATGTCTTGCTAATGATTTATTAACATAGTATACGCTGAGTTGCCAGTTAATTAGTTATAAAGTAAGTGTACCTATTAAATAGGAAACTATACAATTTATGTTATAATTTAATTTAGCCACATTGTTTACTATCTAGCAAGGCTGAACGAATAAAAAATAGCTTTAGAGACTTGAGTCCTTCCTAAGCTGCTGTCTGTGTAGAATAATGCCACAATCTTAGATACATTAGTTCAAATAATTTAAACAGAAAGATACAGGCATCATGAGTTAGTACACAGAGTTAGACTGTCAGACACTGTCCTAAATGTGTACTACCAAAATATATTGTTATGTATTTATTTTTAATGCATGTTGTGTTTTTTTGGCAAAATACATAAAATAGTTAAAATACCAATACTTTAAAATAAAAGACCTCATTTAAAATACATGTGATACACATCTCTGTTTCTTAGTGTTCTGTTAAGAGGATATGAGTATATCTAAAAGTTTGAAGACAATGTGTAAATTGTCTAATTGTCTAATAAAGTCTAATTCAAAACATCTCAAAAACCAGAGCAACAGTCAAGTAATGAGATTAACATGATTTAACATAACTTATTTAATTTACTCTTGGAACATTTATTTTTAAATATTTAAATATTTATTTTATTAAATGGCAATTGGAAACCGAAGGACAAGTAGTGCATTTACAACCTCGCACACTGCAATACTCCAAAATGTAACTTTGCCTGCTCCCAGTGAATTTGTGGTTAGGCTTCATACCCTTTCACTTGACCCTGACAAGGTTAATGGTGGTAAATCAAGATTTGTATTTTGTTAATTAAATTATAATCACCTATTATTATCATCCACTGTCCTCCGAAATACAGTGATGCATCCTAGAAGATACATGTAGTTGTATTTATTTCTATATTTTAAAATATTGTTTAAGAATCAACCCTGTCCTATCTATGCTCTATTTTTAAATTGTTTTAGATCGAATATATATATATGTATATATATATATCTCAACACAAGAATCAACACTGAGTGCATTTGTATTTGTGTTCTAAAATAGTGTTTAGTTGATATATTTGCTACTGTCCTCCACAGGCTCCAATTATAGTTAGTTCTAGAATCACGACCTGTTTACAAACTGTTATGGGATCTATGTCTAGTGACGACAACTCCTATGAAGATAGCGCCCCCTTGAGGCAGACACCCGATGGTTTCTACTCTGTTACGTCACTTTCCTTGACCCACTCCATTCACTTCACATCACATTTTCAGGTGTTCTTTGTTCTTTAACAAGGAAGTATATATCATTTGCTGTTTTTTAGTTTTATTTTTTACCATAGTTGTTTTGATATAGTATAACTGTTTTTTTGAAACTGAAAAGTGCATTTAACTAAAAACATTTGACAGTAGAACCATGAAGTTGCCAGAGTACCATCAAACATTTTCAGTAGCACTGTGAACTTTATGGTTAAACTAAAAATGTACATTAAAACTATCAAGCAATTTACAGTTTTTCTATGAAATTTCACAGTGCATTTTTTCCTGGGTCTTACTCTGCTTGCTTCTCCTCTGAGGAGGTGCATTAGCTTACCTAGCAATTCCCAAAACAGAAACTCCACGCACAGCTCTGTGGCTGTAGAGAGCAGTGGCATCTTTTCTAATTGTCATCAGCACACCGTCAGCCTTCAGTGTGCTACAGACTGACGCTGCACGTGTTTAAAAAAAAGTCATGTTAAATTAAACTTTCCTCACCAGAGACAGGATAACAGACATCTGAATGAACGTCACATACTTTGAATTTGACTGGAAACTTTTAATACTAAATAAAACTACCCAAGCAATTTAATAAAAGTGACTCAACTACTTGACATTTTCATGCTAAACATAATCCATTTGATTAAAGTGAAAAATAAGCACTTGTCCCGTAATAGAACAGAAGAGATACCATGGTTTCTGGTAGCAGAACTGAAGTGTTTTTATCTTACTGTGCAAAGTACTAAAATGAAAAAAATGACAGTGCTGCTTATCCTGTTTCAAGTGTGCTGCTCCAAAATAGGACAGATAGAGAACATTTTAATTAAAATTAATTAATTTAGCATTATAATGAAGTGGCATGAAGACTGGAAAGATTATCCATACGCTAAAACAGTCCTCAACAGAAATCACACCATTAGTGTTCATATTTTGCAAGTAGATGAATAATAAAAGTCAAAATAATAATGACTTGTGGGCCTTAAGTTTTCACCAATAAAAAGATATAATTTTTCTACACAGAAGAACATCTTTTGTGACAAACTGCATTGTTTTAACAGTAAATCTAACGATATAGTAACTCTTTTTCACAATGAAGTTAATTTTCTGTTAATTCTTATTTTAATCGTTTAAAACAACAGTTCTTCACACAGCCTTGTCATTTGTGTGATGGGTCAGACTGCATGCTTAATAATAGATTTTTCTCATTAATAGCAGGTCCACAACATTCATAAATCATTCATAATCATGAATCACGGTTTCAGCCAGTCAAATGTAGTCATGCAAGATGCCATTGGTAAATGCAATCCAGTGGGGAGATTTTAGTAAACACCTGTGCTGGTCAAGCTAGCTGGGAATTGCCTACTGTGTTAATTTAACATGCACCCTCAACTGCTAAACAACCAGACCACAGCGTTCCTAATTTAAAAAAGCTGTGACTGATAGATTTAAAAAAAAAAAAACCATTGTCATGTCAAGTTCATTTAAAAAATACCTTGAAAATATCTTAATCTTATCCTAAACTTTACTGAATACGACACTTAAACAAAACAGAAGTAAAAACGAATGGGTTACTTGAACCATCTATGTGCAGCCCCTGTGTTTGTAAATGGTTGGCTATGTTTTATAATGTGGTAAGTTGTAAGGTTTATTAACATTACTTTGTAAGCATTAGGCATGGCACGGTTTTTGTGAACGAACCGAACCGTACGGTTCGCTTGTCACGGCGCGGGGCGTGTGTAAACCGT
>JAVSBV010054611.1:0-10788 GCA_033117975.1 Parotocinclus spilosoma
TATATATACAGTATATATATACCTAGTCTTAACCTTGTGCATATATATAACCTTGTGTGTGTCACTGAAATAGCCACAGATGCCATAAACAAACAAACTAACTAAGGCTAATATTGTAGAGGTGGTTAGAGTTGTGAGGGCAATGTCCGATGGAGTAGTGTGCTCTGGCTCCATCTTAATGCGGCAAGATGAACTGTTGGCTGTCCAAGTGGTGCTCTGAAAACAACACTGGCTTTATAGACAACTGGACAACTTTTGAGGGTAAGCCTGGCTAACGTGATGGTATCCATCCCACTTGGGAAAGTGCTGCTCACAGCTTGTGCAATATTGCCCATAGTCTTATGGCAGGATTAGTTAGGGGCGAACTAGCCAGAGCTGGGGTGAGGCAGCATTCAAGTACTTAACCAACTCTTGGCTGTTAGCCATGCACCATCACCCAGATCTAACATTATTAAAACTGTGCCTGTTACCCGCATCTGTCTCAAACCTAAATGCACTCAAAAAGTGCATTTACTAATATAAACACAAATAGCCCTTGTGCAAATAACAATCTAAAAAATCCTGAAACAATGATTACTTAACATTAGATCACTTACAAAAACAGGTATAGTAAATTAATTGATCACTGATAAACACATGTACTCTCTCTTACCAAAACTAGTAGTAAACCAGATTAATATTTAGCCTTAAATGAAGCCTTTTTGACAAAGATCTATTGCTAAATCACTTTACAATGCTAATCCGTTTGAAATACTGATACATAAATGTTACTGATCCCTTACTCAGGATTTCTACGAGAATTCGCTAATTTTCTTTCCTGCTTAGTACTTTCAACAGATAAGGCTCTAATTGTAGGTGATTTTACCATTCACTTTTAAAACAAGCAGGATTCACTTAAAATTGCTTTTGAGTCAATTTTAGAAACCATGAGTATCACTCAGAATGTGCTGGGATCAACCCACCGCTGTAATCGTACTTTAGATCTGATATTAACGTTTGGTATCGATATAGATAACATAGATGTAAGACTTTGTTTTCCCACAAAATGAGCTAGTTTCTGATCACCATCTCTTAGTTTATAAGCTAAATGTATGAAATAATATTAATCTACTCTCTTGTTATCACAATAAGTGAGCTATTACTTCTGATACTCCAGCTGCATTCATTAATAACCTTCCAGTCTTGACATTAAATACACCTACGAAGCCTGATCATCCTGAGCTTGCAATCAACAAATTAGAATGTGTATTTCAAATTAGATTGTAAATTAGATGTAGTTTCCTTTGCTATGCAGATGATACATGGCTGTACATATCAGCAAATCCAAATGATGGCCTTACAGTCAGTAAAATTGAGAATTGTGATAAGGAAGCAAACAATTGCATGTCATTTAAGTTCCTTTTACTTAACTCAGATAAATCTGAGGTTTTATTAGTTGGACCCAAGACGCCCAGTCCAACTGTAAAAAACGTAGGTGTTATATTTGATTTATAATATAATTTTATATAATTAATATCTCCCTTGACTTGCAAATTAGCAACATTACACATATTGCTTTCTTTTAATTACATAATGTTGCTAAACTTAAATATGATTATAATGTTTTTCAAGCAGAGGCAAAACTGGTTCATGAATGTATAACCTTCTGGTTAACCTTGTCACTTTAGTAAATAAACTTCAACTAGTGCAGAATGCAGGAGCTCAAGTGCCAATTAGAACTAGAAAATGTGATCATATTGTATGGATTCTTACAAACTAGCTTGTCTATTTCATTCACAATAGCTCATAGAAGTAAAAGTCATAACAGGGGGAACAACTGTTTACTTGGCATAAGACAACTAGTTCTAGTACCAGATAACAACATATGTTATTGTATGTTAATGTATGTTATTTAACATAATGCAAACGTGAAATGACATTCAAGCATGCCTAACAACTTTATGAACAATGCTAGCTATGGCAATATCTCTGTATATAGGTTAGGTTTTATTAGCTAATGTAACTTTAAAAAGTTAACCTAGCTTATCAGAAATATAACAAGACACAGCTAATTAGTCTCATTGTAACATATTCTCTTTGACGTATATGTGCAAAGACAGATGCACCATGTACACTATTCCATCTGGCAGTTTATACACTTTCTCGTGCCAGGAATCATGTATCTGTGAAGTATTTTCAGCTTCTTTAATGTTTGAACATGAAGTCCCATTTGGTCAAACTCAGAGATGTGAGGTAACAGGGAAAGATAACATGGCAGAGCTCACCTTGTAGTGCTGAAACATGATGCAGGTCAGGATGCCTCATGAAATTGAACCAGATGAACCCCTGCAGAGTTCAGTGTGTGTTGCTGATAGCTTTGTTATGGTATCACTTCCTGGGGTGAAATTAAAGGTCAAGTCACAGCACTGAATATCAGTGCTTTTATGGTGCAACTACTGAATTTTGTATAAGGTGCGGAGCATGTATCACTTGGTCCACAAACAGTAAGTATCCTTGGTAATCTCAGTTAAAGGTGCTGTTTATTTGTACTGTTTTCAAATACTACTGCAATACATTTCCTAATGATTGTTTTCCATCTAGAATGCAATTAGGCAGTCACAACTAGTGTAGCACTGCAACACCCAATTCACTACAATACGCACAAACTTCACTTTAAGCAATCAAAAGCAGTAAAGCAGTATGTCCTGCTCACAAAATAATTTCCTAATGAAATATTCCCAATGAAATATCCTCCAATGTTTGTGAGCAGTGTAGTTCATCAACTCCTCTTTAAAGTAATGTGTACTTTGTGCAGTTTGTGATGAGACATTTATAAAAGGTCATGTGAGTATTACATTGTTAACAGAGTGGATGATCAGGGGAAAGAGTCTAGTCATAATTGAACAGCCATCAACTACAATAAAGCTTTGATATGATCATAAACTATAATTGGGTAAGGTTCTTAACCCTGTACATAACTTAAAGATTTGGTAAGGCATAAAACTAAACAAATAGTACAGTGGTAAATTGATGGCAGAAGTATGTTGTTAGTTCTGAAGGCCATACAATCCAGTGGTATGGTATTTAGAGATTGTTCAATTATAATATGACAGCACAAAAGAATGCACAACAAATATCAAATTAATGGACAAATATTAGCTTAGATTAGTAGCAATAAATATATTTAGAATAATCAAGAGAAAAAATCTGATCAGAATGTCCGAGAAATTTTTTATGAATGTACAAAACACATAGAAGTGTGCAAAAATCTGGTTACAATGGAATTATTTGTAATCCTTTTTAAAAAATGTATGAAGCCAAATGTAGCCGGATGGACATGCATCAAAACAGCTTTGTGTTCCTACAAAAATGATAGCTTAAAACCCAACATTTTAAGATAGAGTATATCTTTATAACAGGAATGTAAACAATCAAGTCATCTTAGAGTGTCCAGAGCCTTCAAATAATGCAAAGAAGATTTACTGGCATTCAGTCTGAGACCAGACAAGTCAAGTGCCGCAGGATAACAACTTGGCAACTGTTTAATGGTTGATGAAGTGCTAGAGGGATTTGGGAAAGGAGAGTTTAATCTGTGACTGAAGACTATGCCAATCATTATAATAAGCATAGGCACCAATCAATTTGGCACTGAAAAGTTAAAGCAGAGCTAGACACCGTGCAACAAGATCAACAGAGCGATAGAGACAAGCAGCAGGAAGTAAGAGCTTAGATCCCTGAAGCAACAGTATAAGAAAATAGAACAGGAGCAGAGCCCAGCACTTATGGAAGGCTCTTGACCTCGGGGATGGTTAACTTGCATCAGTGTTTCTGTAGGGGACAATACCAGGAAACAATCATTAAAACAGACCAGTAGGTTTCTGACCTGATTGCAAAGTATGGAAAGTTCCCATACAGGAAGTACATTCATTATATTTGTAAAAATATGTTACAACTCCAAATCAGAAAAATCTGAGATGGTATGGAAAATGCAAGCTATAGTCAAGTTAAATATGTTTCTTACATATACTTTGACTTTTATTTCATTGCAGTATGACCCCAAGATATTTAATTTTATGTCAACTTCATTTAATTTGTAAAAATACACACATACTTGGGTTTCAGGGATGCAACACTTTCCAAAATAAAATTAGAATGGGAGCAATTTAGGGCCAGTAATAAGGCCAGACTTTTTTTATTGTTTGTTTCGCGGATCATATTAGAAGAATACAAAAAAATATTATTTTTGGGGGGTATTTCTCGGATCCGCTGCAGCACCAATGGTTGAAAAACCTGGTTGGTTTTTCCAGATTCACTTTAATTTAATTGTAGCTTAAATAAATTTTATTTTTAAATAAAAAAATATTTTTATTTCTTCCTCCTTCCTTGTATTGATTCCACATAGTCATCAAGAAATTTAAAAGTTCTAAAAAATAAAGATTTATTTTTATTTTTTTTCTCCCTTCTCAGTAGATTCTTAAGTAAGGACATCCAAGGAACAAGCAATTAAAAAAGTCTGGCCTAGGGTCAAAAAAATTATTGGTACAAAAGCAGTCTCCAATCCACAAATGGTTGGATGGTCCCACAGGATGGTCCTTTTTATCTTTGGTCCAAATCACACATTGTCCATATCTTCCAAAACAGATCTGAAATAATGATTTGTCCTGCCATCATATTTGTTTCCACTGTGTGGTGGTCCATCCTGGGCCCAGAGAAATCAATGCGGATCTGGACATGGTTAAAACGAGGCTTCTCTTTCCACAGTGAAGTTTTAAGTGGCATTTGTGAATGTAATTCTATATTGAAAAGCCTAATAAAGGATTGCCAATACAATCCATTGTACCTTTGTTTATATCAGCAATTGTTATAACAGTTATTGCTGCAATACTATCTTGAATTGTTTGATTATATTATGCACTGTAGTGAAAGAAATATTGTATGTAAATCCAGTAGTTTTTTTTAATAATTTGAATGATTTTGTCACACAGTTGCTGACAAACTTAAGACAAACCTCTGCTCTGCATGGACTTTGTGGATATTGCTTTAGTATGAAATCATGATTATAATCATGTCTTGTCATCAGCTGTTTGAAATCACATCATTATTAGTTTTTTTCATATAATTACTAGCCCTAAATTGCCATGTTCCAAATGTTTCAGGCCTGAAATGACGGAATAAAGGAAGAAAGAAACAAACAAAATGAATTTGGTCAGACCAGATCCAAACATCAGATATCATATCTTAGATTGAAAGTCTTTCTAATTTGAGGTTGTATTTTACTTTAGATTTTTCTCAGAGGTGTGCTCAGACTGTGTGCTTATACAGATACCCAGTGGGATTTGATCGCGGTCTTACATGCTCTACCACTGCACAAATAACACACAGAGAGGCAGAAATTGGTTGAAAACTAGACGTTGGGTTCCTTGGTACAAAAAAAAAACTGCACTGCAAAATTAGCATTAGCAATATTCAGGAAATTAAAATAAATAAATGTTTATACTACCCTAGGCTCAGATGGTTTTGTTCATTTCCCAACTCAAGTTAGAGATCCACACAGGACAACTTGTGCAGAAAACACTTTCAGACTGGAGCTGAATGCCTTTATCTTCATAAGCTGGGGTATGATACCGGAAGTATGCTGTAGTGATAGACTGGACTGCCCATGTGCATTGGCTCTGGTGATAAATTCAAAAACATATACTTTAATAGGACGATTTATTAGAAACACTCATTAAGTAGCGTGTAAGATCTCCTTTTTCAAATCTCATGGCATAGGTTCTACTTGGTGTTGAAGTTATTAGTTGGAGGTGCTGCCATGCTCTGAACAGCCCATTCTACATCATCCCATAGATTTGCTCTATTCTCTCAATGTCCATCTGCAGGTATCAGAGGACTCAGAAAGGGCCATGAAAACATTAGCAAACAACAAATTAGGGCTGCTGAAGTCTGATAATGAACTAAATATTTATGTTTTCAAAAAGGAAAGTACACAACATCGACTTGAACTGTAATAAATAAATTACTGTACTCCAAAAATTTGACTATTTACCCCTTATCAGCTTGAGAGAAAATGAGTTTTAGATTTTAGAATGTATTTATTTTATTCCATATTATTTAAAGATTTAGTTCATCTGTAAGATGATCTGCCACTATTCACTGGTCTGCAACTTTTGGATAATGCTACACAGGTAAAAAACACCAATTTTAGTTACAAATTCAGTGTTGGCTCTTTATAAAGCCTCTTTCACTCAGTATTGTGTTACAGAGTAAATTAGTCTAGCAGAGTAGACGGGAATAATTTCCAAATACAGGTTGTTGTGAATTGCATTCCAACTAATTCAATTTATTCAAGCCTGGTGTACTCTTCCTACATCAACCACTGGCTTTATGTAGAGGCTACTAAAGCAAATACATTATGATAATAATAATACATCATACATCATAATACATCATAATATTTAAAATGATTTTTAAGAGTCATGTTTAAAGTCTGTTTTACTATATGGTGTCTTTGCCTCAAATAGTCTTGAATCAATTACCATTTGTAAGCAAAAAGGTAATTAAAATTCCAAACCTAAGGGCATGGGTGGTGCAACATTCTAACACCAGCCCACACTGCAGGAGTTCAAATCTCAGCAGTGCCTCCAGGATGGCCTGGAGCTGTACAGACATGATTGGCTGTGCCTGAGGGTTTTCAGTTTGAACAGGGATTCAGATCTTACTACAGCAACAGCGAGCCCTCAGACTAATAAAAGTGGAGTGTGGTTGTAATAAGTTTGATCTGCTTCCCTGTGCAGATTTACCCACATACTCCACCATTAGTTATGTGTATAAACTATAGAATTAGATAAATCAATTTGGGAATAAAAATTTGCAATCCCAAAGTAATAGAAACATTTTGCTGCAGGTATTGCTGCAGAAGTTAAACATAATAAATACTGAAAGCAACGGTTCACATACTTTTGCTACTCACAGATATAATAAATATCGAATCATTTTATTTAAAAAATAATCACCAATTATAATACTTTTGTCTCATTTGTTTAATGGGTGTTGTCTTTATCTACTTTATAACGTGTAAACATTGTATGATGTTTATACAAATATATAAAATATGTAAAGTATTCACAAAATCTCAAGCCCCACTGTGCTATATTAAGCTTATATTAATATTTTATTAATTAGTAGTTTCCTTCTTGTGCTATTAGAAGCCTATATTAGTCAATCAAGCTGTTAAAATTGCTCACTATCTCACATTGATTTGTGGGAATGTTTACCATTAAAAAGTATCAAAAGAACTTTGATCATTATTGAGATAAGACAGCTTAAGGTTGCCTTGTAAACTCTCTGTAATCAGTAGGTCTTCTTGCTCCAAATGATTTAATTACATTTTCAGAATGTGTGACAGGGGCAATTGATTAATTTTAAATATAATCAGGTGATATTTGGAGATTTTCCATTTAACACATTTAATGGCGTGTAAAATTCATTTCCTTTGGGATTCAGATGATTTGACTACAGTGTATATTTAAGGTACCAACACTAAACTAAAACTGTGTTAAATAACAGGTAATGGGATTTCTTTAGGCATTTCTTCTCTTGCTTAAGCAGCAAATATCATATTTACAGTTACATGAATTTATCTAAGACTACATCAAGCTTTGTCCATGTCCGAAACATTAATGACAAGGATTGTACTGACTGAAACAGATAAAAACCGACACTTAAGGTTTAGTTTATAAGTGATGTGATCCAACAAGGTGTAATGCTTTCTCAGATTAGCAAATGATAAGACTGTTCTTATACCAAATAACCTCTTCTGATGTTATTACCTAAATCAATTGCTCTTAACTAATGTTATTAATAATAGAGAATTAGGCGGCCCAAAGTGTTCCCTCTGCTATTATGAGTAGATTACCATAATGATGGATGAGGACAGTTTAAGTGCCTGAGATTATATTAGAGGAGCGAAGGACATGACCTCTTGTCTTCTCTTACTGTGGTGAATAAAACACCAATGCACATTTACAATTTCAGCTTTGACTAGATAGCACTCTGTATATAATGACTTTACATTTATGGACTTTGAGCATATTTTATAGAATGTTAATAACTTAATACAGGCAGGAGTTTTATGAATTTGATACATACAACATACATTCATACATACTCAGATCAGATGAAATCAGTTAACCTAACACATGTCTTCTTACTGTGGGCAGAATCTGGGGTACCCAGAGGAAACCCACACAGGCATGGGAGTGGGGGTGGATGTGGGGGGTGTTAAACTCCACACAGGCAGAGTCTGAAGTTGGGATTGTGGTTGAGCCTTGAGTAGTTGTTCAAACAGAACTTATATGCTTTAACATCAATGAATATGTATGCAATGTATGCAACTGAATGGAAAACAAAATCAAATCAAATAAAGAGAAAAAATGATGATGCAAAACATGTATTTTAGTAGTCCATTTAGCTGAGATTCCATTGCAGAAAAAAATTGTAATGTTTGTTTTCAGTATTCAGTCGTTTGGATAGCCTCCACATGCTTGTGTGGATGCCTGACAACGCCATGGCCTGCTCCTAATAAGACGGGTGGTGTCCTGGGGGATCTCTTTCCAGATCTGTGCTGGGCGGGGAGAACATCAGCCTCTCAGGCCATCCTCATGCAGCCTAAATCTGATTGTTAGGTCAGGCACAATCATACCAGTGGCCTGCTGGAGGTCATTTTGTAGGGCTCTCACAGTGCTCATCCTGTTTCTCCTTGCACATTGAATCAGATACCGGTCCTGCTGAGGGGCTAAGGACCTTCCACAGCCTTGCCCAGCTTGCCTAGTAACCGCCTGTGTCCTGAAATCTCATGCATACTCTTAGCACACACATCAATGTACAATCTTGCAGGACTTGTACTACCTGTGCAAACTCTGCAGGGTCCAACTACCATATCATGCTACAGTGCAACACTAGTGTGAAAAGACAAGGAGGGAAGAAATGCCAAAGGCCTCCACCCATTAAACCATTCTTGTTTTGGGGGTTATCTCATTGTTGTGACTCTAGTACACATGTTGGTAATTTCATGCACACCTAAGCAGCTGAACCTGATAGACAGCCCTCAACAATCTTCTACTTAACTGACCAGATCTATATCCCAGAAGCTGAATTGAGTTGAAACTATACAAAGTCAAAAGTCAAATTTATTTATATAGCACTTTTTACAATGGTGAAAAAAGCAAGCCTGGGAGGACAAAGACTCAATAAGGGACCCTTGGGTGGCCTATATGTTAATTTAAATGGTCAAGTTGTATTAATAGTAAAATTAAGTAAATAACAAAAATTTAATTTAAATAACAAAATAGATTTAATATAATGAGTCCTCAGCAGGAAGTCCTTGGAGGCATGTCAACTCGTAATAACTAAACGATGGAGGAATTTACTGCGCTCTGGTGTGGCCCGGGTACGGTGGGACTGGTTTCTATAGATGAAAACCAGTAGAGTGGTGCTGAGCTGGAAAAACATCTAAGTGTGTGGTGCTGGGGCTGGTACCATAACATCATCTCAAAGAGAAAAGAGAATATGTAGTTACTTATGGGTTAAAAGCACAGAGTCTATTAACAATCACTGATGCCATGTGCAGCATGAAGCTCCGGCAGCACTAACTATAGAAGCTAAAGGGGAATAACCAGAGGTTAACACAGCCAAGAGGAAAGAGCCATAGAGCCAAGACTCTAAATCTAACCAAAAGCCTGCGTAAATAAAAATGTTTTTAGCCTGAAAAATTTGAAGAGTGTAAAAATAGTCTGGAACAATATATTGCATAGCTGGGGGCCAAGTATGAAAAAGTTGATAGTGAAAATGATAATTCACTCAGATAATGTGGGGCCAGACCATGTAGCGCTTTATATGCTACAATATGTATTTTATAATCAATGTGTAATTTAACTGGTAACCAGTGTAGAGATGACACAACAGGACTGATATGAACAGTTCTAGTTCTAGTTAGTACTTAAGCTGCTGAAGTCTGCACTAGTTGAATTTTATTTAGAGATTTACTAGAACATCCAGTAGGTAAAGCATTACCAACTTTGAGGTCATAAATGCATGAACCAGTTTCTCAGCATCTTGAAAATGATATTAAGTTTAGCAATGTTATGTAACTGAAAGAAAGCAATTTGCGTGATGTTGCTAATGTGCACGTCAAGGGAGAGATCTGAATCGAAAGTAACATCTTTTTTGAAAAAAGTTTTTTACAGTTGGACTTGACCGTTACCAAACAGCCATCTAGATTTAGGATACTAGCCAACCGGTCTTTCAGAGTTTTGGGTCCAACTAATAAAACCTCAGTTTTATCTGAGCTAAGTAAAAGGATATTAAAAGACACCCAATTTATTTATAACACAATTCTGAATCTTTCTGATTGTAAGGCCGTCATTTGGATCTGCTGATATGTACAGCTTTATATCATCTGCATAGCAGTGAAAACTAATTTCATGTTTACAAATACTTGAGCCTAAAGGTAGCATGTACAGGGAGAACAATAATGGACAAAGCATAGTCCCCTGAGGGACACCGTACTTCACTTTTGAAAGATCACCAATTCCACCATTGTTGCGCAGAAAGACAGTGCAGCAATACCAGAATGGTGTTTCCCAGCGTAAAATAGCAAAGACTTTTAAGTTATCATCATTAATCGTGCATAGCATCATCAAAAGATTCAGAGAATCTGAAACAATCGCTGTGCGTAAGGGTCAAGGCCATAAAACTCTACTGGATGCTCGTGATCTCCGGGCCCTTAAACGTCACTGCACCTCAAACAGG
>JAVSBV010054622.1:0-10788 GCA_033117975.1 Parotocinclus spilosoma
AAGAACTTATCCAGTGTGATCTGGCGCGTTCTCTTGACGGACTGCACTTGAACAGAATCAAGAAAGTGGTGGGCGTGTTCCCCTCCCGCTGGTTTTGCTCTGGTCAACACAACTTTTCGGATTCCCTGACCTTTGATAAAAGCATCAATTCTCCTGGGGACCCCCAAAAAATCCTCCCATAAATTGCTGATCCGATTTCCAGTGGCTAAGTGGCGTCTTGTGGCTTCTTTTTCATTCGTTGCAACCCTGACAGCCCTACTGTTGTTCAGTGTTCTCTTAATGATAGACTATATACCTTGTTATATACCTAAAAATAATTGTCATGTGCACCCTTTTGCCAGTTGCCAACGCGTCAGGTATAGACTGCTGAATACTACATAGGTAATGTTAACAGTAAGTTTTAGTTTGATTGTTGGAAATTCCGCTCGCAGGCACATATAGTCCAGGAGGCTGACTAACGTGGGTATATTTCTATTAGGAATTTGACTTAACACAGTTACTAAAACCTTCCAAATGTCACTCGGATCTGGCATTTAGAGAAGGCAGTGGTGTTCAAGGTCGCTTGCCTTTAGAGTTCAAAATGCGACACGCTGACACATGAATTAATGATTACTTTATTCCAGGAGATTTGCAGGCGGATGTGTGCTCTGATAGATCGTTCTTGCCTCTCGCTTCCTCCCTCCTTTTCCCTTCACCTCTCTGCTACATCCCTCCACATGAGAGATGAATTATTGAACAATTCGACGGGCTAAATGTCACACCTGGGGGAAACGTCGTGTTGTGTTTTGCTAATTAGAATTTCATTGTTTGTCTTTGAATGAAGCCTGTTCTATGTGGAATGAGTGATCTGAAGAGATCTGCTGTACTGTACATATGCATAACATTAAACCCATCTGCCTAATGTAGTGTAATATAGCGTGAGGCATGGACACTGCAAGACCTCTGAAAGTGTGTTGTGATATCTGGCACCAAAATATTAGCAGCACATCCTTTAAGTGCTGTAACATTAGTGCATTATCTTATTATTATAGTATTTAGGACAATAATCTTTATTTATATAGCTAATTTCGTTTAGATCAATGTGCTTTACAGTGCAGAAAATGGCATGAAAATAACAGTACATAAAAATGTAGATGCTTAAGATTAATGAATGAGTGAAAGAATACATTGTACAAACTTCTGTTCCAATGAAGTTAGGTCATTGTAGAAAACATGAATAAAAACAGAATACAATGTTTTTCAAATCCTTTTCAACCTGTGTTCGACTGAATACACTGCAAAGACAAGATATTTAATGTCCAAACAGATCAACTTTATTTTTGTTTTTTACAAATATTCACTTAGTTTTCATTTGGTGCCTGAAACATGTTCCAAAACATTAGGACGGGGGCATGTTTACCACTGTCTTACATCACCTTTCCTTTTGAATAACACTCAATATGTGTTTGGGAATTGAGGACACTAAGTGTTAAAGTTTTGTAGGTGGAATTCTTTCCCATTTTTCTTGGTGTACAATTTCAGTTGCTCAACAGTCCGGGGGCTCCATTGTCGTATTTTGCGCTTCATAAGCACCACACATTTTCAGTGGGAGACAGGCAGGCCAGATCAATTGCTTGATCAGAAACTTAAACTGTTGGACTTTTTGCTTATGCAGTTTTTTACCTCATCCATGCTTCAATAGTACCACCATCCCTGCCAAAACTAAACCAGTTTAGGATCAATACTACCTGCATCCCTGCCAAAACTAAACGAGTTTAGGATCAATACTACCTGCATCCCTGCCAAAACTAAACCAGTTTAGGATCAATACTACCTGCATTCCTGCCAAAACTAAACCGGTTTAGGATCAATAGTACCTGCATCCCTGCCAAAACTAAACCGGTTTAGGATCAATAGTACCACCATCCCTGCCAAAACTAAACCAGTTTAGGATCAATAGTACCACCATCCCTGCCAAAACTAAACCAGTTTAGGATCAATACTACCTGCATCCCTGCCAAAACTAAACCAGTTTAGGATCAATAGTACCTGCATCCTTGCCAAAACTAAACCGGTTTAGGATCAATAGTACCTGCATCCCTGCCAAAACTAAACCGGTTTAGGATCAATACTACCACCATCCCTGCCAAAACTAAACTGGTTTAGGATCAATAGTACCTGCATCCCTCCCATTAGGGGATACTGTTACCATGAACTTGGGCTGAACTTGGTCTGTTAAGGTTGTTGGCAAGTGCCAAGGCAACATTCGCGTTAACATTAAGACTCAACACTCAGTGTTGTTTGACTTCAGCTGTCAGTAATCGGATTATTCAGCACTAAGAAAAAAGGCTTCCTCCTTCAAAATTGTTTGCAAAACTAAAAAAGTGTGGCTTGTGGCTAAGAAAACCTTTACTAACAGACTAATACAAGATTTCTCATTCATCCTCTGCCTCTCAGGGAATTTTCATTTCCACTGCTGGACCTGATTTAATCATTTCAGGTCCAGACTTGGCTTATTGCAAAGCTGCTTCTCTACATTGTTTGCAGGTATGCACAGTTTAACATCCTCATTACCTTCTGTGAAGCAGGACATTGTCAGAACATTCAGTTCTTTGCAAAATACTGAGTGTGTTCACATGCACTTAATAATCCGATAACTGCAGAAAATCAGATTTTGACAGAAATCCCATCAAGATGTTCACATGCACTTGGGTAATCGGATGATGGAAAACCTCCAGGCAATAATCTGATGACATAATGAAGATGTGACGTAAATATCCATTTTTAATATTGGATAATCCAATTCTTTAGGGTTTGCCCGTACTATTTTTCTGTCATTAAGACGTGAATAATATGTATATAAGACAGAGTTTTGTTAGCTGTTATTAATTCTTAAGGCCGCGGCTGCTAAAGTAAACGAACGTTGATCGGACGGACGTTAAGCGACACGTACTTGTACTATTAAATGAGCTATAAAAATACATTGATTTGATTTTACACAGCACTTGATTTTCAGTTGCTTTGCTTCAGTGTTTGCCGGATTGCGTTCTTGAATAGAAGTTCAGCAAAGTGAGCTTCCAATACAAGAACCCAAGCAGAACAACCCCTTTATAGATGTCGTGCCTTGCAATTTAAATTTAGAGTTATTCCACGTGATAAGAGAGAAATTATTCATGCATTAATGGAATAACTGTAATTGCACACATTAGTATTCAGGCTGCAGGAAAATCCTACAAAATACACTCAAAGCTTTAATGGGGTGTATGTAAGATTTTCACAAGTGATCGTGTTTTTCGATGAGAGAACAATAAAATAATAAATAATTTTTACATGCATTTAAGCACCTCACATGAGTTATTTCTCATGGGCCATAGTGTTTTCAGATTTCCTATTTATAGTACAGTCCAAAGCATCTTCAGAATCATAGATATATACTGTGTCTCTTGGTTTCCTGGGAAAAGATGAGTTGTAATTCTGACATTCCAGTTTAGCTCAAGACTCCAATTGTCTGTGTAACTGGTGTTAGATGTTTTGTCTGAAATACTAGTCGAGTTCTCCCACACCTCACCAGCCATGCCATTATACAGTAAGCATTGTGTTGTGCGCTGGGTCACAGTCCTGCTGGAAAGTAAAAGGGCCATTCAGAAAAAGTTGGAACCGTACAAGTGTCCAAACTGTTTTGCTATGATGAATTATTAAGATTCCCTTTGCTTGAACGAGCCTGGGCCAACCCCTGATAAAGCGCTTTCACACCAAAGGGCGTTTTTGTGCTTTTACATACACTTAATAATCCAGACTGCAGAAATTCAGGTTTAGTCAGTAATCTGATGAAGGACATACATGCAATAATCAGTAATCAGATTATAGGAAAGCCCTGGTTTTACATGAGCCAGGAAATAATCAGATTTTTATGTTTGGTCCTGACAGTAATCTCACAAAGATGTGATGTAAACTTTTTTTTAATTAAGTAAGGCCAGACTTTTTTTTTATTGCTTTTTTCGCGGCTCCGCCGATGATCATGTTGGAAGAATACAAAAAAAACTTTTTTGGGTATTTCACGGATCCGCCACAGTACCAATGGTTGAAAATATATATATATTTTAGCTTTTTCCGCCCTCCGGTGGAGAGCCAACGGTTTTGTTCTGTTCATTTAATTGTAGGTTAAATAAATTACATTTTATTTTTAAATAAAAATCTATTTTTATTTCTTTCTTCTTCCTTGTATTGATTCCACATAGTCCTCAAGAAATTGAAAAGTGCTAAAAAAAAATTAAGATTTGTTTTCCCTCCCTCCTCAGTAGATTCTTAAATTCGAGGAAAAAGCTATTAAAAAGTCTGGCCTAATCAAATTCCTTAATTTTCTTTAGTATATAGTGCTTGTTAAACTCAGATTTTACAATATTACATTATCTTAAAAGGCCAATCTCAAATTAAGAAAACCAAGGGTGACAGTGGAAAGGAAAAACTCCCCAAATGTTGAAATGAAGAAACCTTGTGAGGACCAAGATGAAAAAAGGTTGCCGTCCTCCTTGGGTGGCCTAGATGTTCATTGAAATAGTTTAGTTTGTGTCAAAAGTAGAACTGATTAAATAACAATAGTTAAATATAATAATGTAAAAGATGCATATTTGCAAATATTTTGTATGATACTGATAAGTGTAAGTTCTTGTAATGCTGGAACAGGTACTGGAACATCAGCTTGGAGGGAAAAGAGAAAATGTAGTTACTTATTGATTAAGAGCACAGACTCTGACAATCACTGATGCCATTTGCAGCATGAAACTTCGGCAGCATAGCTAAAAATAACATAACAAGGGTTGCCGTATCCCATCTGAGAATCCCTCACCTGGTTTAAGTAAATAAGCCCATAAGAAGTGAACCCTGTAAGAAAAAGAGGATCTGGCAACAATATTTTTTCCTGCTCTGCATACATGTTCAGATTGCCAAATCATATTTAAATCAGGTAACTGGTCTATATGCTGTTAATACTGTAATAACTGGGGTAAAATTCTGAACTAGCTTTAGGATCTGATTTCTAGATCGGAGTATGCTTTATACATGGCAACTTGAATAATCAGATGCATTTCTGATTGTTGAGTGCATATAAATGCCCTTGAGGTTCTTAGAACTGTTGATAAAATACCCCCTTTCTTGTGTCCTTGCAACAAAGGAACTATAGACCATTGTATTTCTTAGAACCCCGTGTACAGGGACTTTTAATGGGTAATTTCATCTTATAAAAACCTTAAGTGATGTAAGTATGCAGTGATTGGCCCAGATGTGAGATACATAAGGATTATTTACAGCACGTAGTCCAGCTGCTGTCATTTTGGTGGGACTGTGGTAGCCTAGTGGTCAACGTACTGTACTCTGGACCAGAATGTTCAGGGTTCAAATCCCACCTCTGCCACAGTTGGGTCCTTGAGCAAGTTAACCCACAATTGCTTGGATTGTTAGACTGTATAAGTTGTACGTTGCTCTGGATAAGGGCGTCTGCTAAATGATGTAAATGTAAATTTTGTTATGAGGTGGGAGGAAATTGCTGCTTGAATACCTTGTGTATAACATATGATCTTGCTGAGGGAACTCTGCTTTGCCTTTGCCCGTCTTGCTTTTTGATGAGTCACTGTAGGTCCTGGAATTTACACGGTTTCTTTTGTCAAAAATGTGTTGAGCTTATTGTCAGTCCGAAAACTGAACTGAATATCGATTAAATTCTCCAACAGTGAGGTAACGTGTTGGGGAGAGAATGTGGGCTGGATTACAGATGGCTGAGATATTCCCAGTCCATCTGTGCCGCAACTTGTTTCAGATGGAGACCCTTTTACTCCAAATGGTTTTTCAAATCCGCTGTTTACATGTGTATTAGACATTAACATACAAATGCCTGTTATGAGATTTGAAACACCCATTTTTATGTGCTACATTTGTTCTTGAACTGTCTCATAGAACAAATTTAACTGGAATAGTTTTGACTTGTAAAAAAAAGCATGTGCTGCCTACCGGTAACTATACAGAAAAAGACTGCAGTCATTTACACTTCTTTCTGCTATTTAACAACATTAGGTTGGGGGAAAAAAAGTGTTTTTGGTTGGAATCTATTAGAGGCTAAGAATTGTGCATAGTCCCCATACCATTGCTAAATTAATCTAATCTAATGGTGACCTAAGACTTTTGCATAGTGCTGTACATTCCAAATTTTAGCTAAAACTTTTAAATGGATTTCATGGCCAAGGGTTAACATGTTCCTCTATACATTCTGTGAAACTGGGAGTTGTGTGTTTTGGTGTTGTTGGGTCAATATGTATAAAAAAAAACAGTATGTGCTTATATTTTACATATGAAAGCTATATGGGGTTGTGTAGGGGTACTGACTAAATATCCAAGATACTGTCCTCAAATGGGCTCGCAAGTTTGTGAATCCTTTCGAATTTTTTTAGCATAAATGTGACCTAAAACATAGATTAGATTCTCTCACAAGTCCTAAAGGTAGGTAAAGTGAATCCAGTCAAACAAATGGGATGGGGGCTTCTTTTAGGACATTGTGGTCATCAAATATCCCCACAAGCGTAGAAAGAGATAAAGTTTTTAACATGAGGTGGACATGCTGGTTGCTGGTCCCAAATGCTTGTACGTTTGTTAGTTAATTTGGTCATTTAATTTAGTAAAGATAATAACTTTATCCATTGAAAAAGGGTCAAAAGATTTGCTTTAGATTACTAAGGGTAAAGTTAGATTTAGGTGCAGGTGTTTTATTAGGTAGTTATGAATCATTATGTCAAAAAAAAAAAACCCAGTAAAGGTAAGATTACAGAAGTCTGTGTGTGTGTTTGGGGTGGGGTGGAGGGGTGTTATGTCTGGCTTTAATATGTAGCGGATTAGTCTTATCAAGAAAGTTAAACGGAGGGCCTGCAAATGCTAATGCGTGCTCAAAGTGATTTCCGAGAGGAAGGGTTATCTCTCCTCCAGGGAACAGCAGGCCACACACACACACACACACACACACACACACACTATGTGTAACATGAAATAGCGTTATCTTTATTAAAAGCAGCAGCAGAAGCAAATGCAGGGATATGCAAAAAGTGTTCCTGGTAAGAGTTGTGGAAGTTCTGGATGGCAGTCCATCACATCACCTCTTGCAGGTTTTTAATATAAAGCCACCACTGGGTTCTTGACCCTGAGAAGCAGCCCATTGTGTTTGCATGTGGTTCTCAACTTGACTGAAAAGCAAAAACCCTGCTGTCAATCCCAGGCTGTATTCTGTTAGACTGCAAGATTGTATGAATAATAAGTCGTTCTACATAAGGGCATCTGATAATAGAAGAGAGAAGGAATCAGACCACACTTTGAGGCCAGCAATGTGTTGATCCTTGTTGTGAAATCCTATATGGTGCAAAGTTGCGGGCAATTACCTGGAGAAGTGTGGATGCTGCTGGATCCATTGGGTCAGATCATTTACGGTCATTAGTAAATCCCCAGTAAGTAGATTGGAAGTTAATGTTAATTATCTTAATTGTGGGACTCTGGTGGCCTAGTGGTTAAGGTACTGGACTATGGACCTTCTGGTCCAGGGTTCAAATCCCACCTCTGCGACAGTTTGGTCCCTGAACAAGGCCACAATTGCTTGGATTGTAAGTCGCTCTGGATAAGGGTGTCTGATAAATGATGTAAATCTGTTTATCAATCACGTATAATGTCTGGCAATGAGCATGGACTTGCTCCACCTTGACTGTATTACAAAAGGATAAGTACATTTTGTTTATCTTTTGTGCAATCATTGAATCATCACTTGTAAGGATAAAGATGGGGTAGGGGAGAGGGATTCCGCTAATTGGTTCCTAATACCGCATTTTTTAAATTCACAATCATGATTAATGCAAAAATACAACTGTAAAAAGGAGAATATGCTTCTATATCTCTGGACCAGTGTTCCATGTAATCATGTACATCACACGGTCATGTTTTGCTACGCTCTGCAAGAGAATCAGAAGAAGATCGACGGCAAAAGCGCTCAAATGTTTGACACCGCGATATGTACGTAGCAAGGAGTTTCACTTCCACAACATGGAAAAACAACCAAAGCACAAGCATGTAATTCAGCTTCAGCAGTGTACAGTTTTGCCGTTTGTTAAGGACCAGAAGGTCAAGTCCACTTCTACCAAGCTGCACCTGTTGGGTTTCTAAGCAAAGCCCTTAACCCACAGTTGCTTGGATTGTAAGACTGTATCAATTGAAAATCGCTCTGGATAAGCATAAATGTAAATGTCCTATGAGGATACCAAACGGGGTTTAATGTCCTAAAATTAAGTAACTTTTTTTTGTTTCCCTTTCCATTTAAACCAAGTAAAACATAACATAAAAAGGGCAGGGCCAACCCTAGACGGGCCACCAATCCATCGTAGGGCAAACACACACACAGTCACACACATTAACCTAACATGCATGTATTTGGACTGTGGGAGGAAACCCGGAGTAAACCCACGCAGACACAGGGAGGACATGCAGACTCCACACAGAAAGAACCCAGGCTGCTCCACCCTGGGATTAAATCCAGTGCTTCTTGCTGTGAGGCAGCAGTGCTACCCACCGAGCCACCGTGCTGCCCCATTTTGAAATTGGAATATAAAACGTATATAAACATTTGCCACATTTATTTAACCATTTAGGATTTTTTTTTCAGTATTTCATCTTGTATCCAGGCTAGAGGCGGCATAACAGGGTACTAGAGCCTTCAATTCAATTGTACTGTTTTCCTCAATAAACTTATCTTTTCCTATTGTAATCACTTACATATATCAGCATTGTATTCACATGTATAAAGTTTCATTCGATTCCAACAGCTCTTCTCCTTCATGCATAATTTTTCTGTCAGTGAATGTAGTAACATTTCTATTTTTAAGTGTTTTACTTTTTTCCTTACACCTGCCTAAAAATTTTGCCCATACTGTACCCACCCTCAGTATTGTCTGCATATTATTTTAGCTCATAGAGCTTTCACACTGGTCGTACTGACCATCTGTTATCTACTATTTGCAGGGCCTCCATGGTGTATAGTACTGCATGTGTGAAACATAATTACACACTGGTTGAACGAAAACTAAAGGGAGTAAGAAGGGGAATGACCCCATTTAGAGCACATCTACTGCCATTATTTTCCCATAGGTAATTGAGTCATTTGTATATGGGATGTTTGGATGCCATGGTTCAGCTGTATAGGATTTTAACATTTAGGGAATAAACAGCAGGAACCCAGGTACCAATACATGGTATTAATACATAAATACCTGCAGTGCATTTTGGCCTGTCCAAAACAACGTGAAAAAAGACAGCTTGCCATTGAGCTATTCTGACCCTTTTTCCAAAAAAGTGGGGATCTGCTGAAACTGTGGTGTAAAAAGATTGCAATCTTCTCTCAAAACCATTAGTTTCAAGACTGGGAAAGGTGGATGAAGTCGTTCATCTTGACCAGACGTCAAGTGTGCCTGGCAGGTCATGAGACATGAAAACTGGTCTTGTTCTCCTGGAGTGGGAAAAGGGTTAAACATGGGTAATTTGGATATGTTTTTAAACCCTGTGGGTTCAAAGGTTTGTACAGAATCATTGTAAGCTAAGGGTTTCTTCTGATACGAGGTCCAGTTCTCGTACCTTTACTTAGACCAGATCAGTGTACCCAACTCTTCTTCACCTTCTCATGTTGACTGAGGATGCTATGGCACCAAGCCTATTTTATTATATTACTATATATTTTACTTGATATGTTCTGGATTTTGTATATTCAATTCTTTAATATATGAATTTATCATTTCGTATGTTCTATATTTTATATATTTAATTGATTAGTTTTCCTATTATATACTCTATTTTATTATATTCTCCATAATTTTGTATGCCCTCCTAATTACTGTCTGTTTTATATTGGATCTATTTCACTTTCTATGTTATTATATCCTTGTTTAATTTATTTAGCTGTCGTGTATTAAAACGTCTGTGTATTATTTTTCTAACTACGAGTTTAAAAGCTCCGCCCCCAAGTTTCTGGACAGAGGACTTGAGTGTTTGGCTGTAGATGTGCAGGAGCTCGGATAAAATAGGCTGGTGGTCGACCTTGTAGAGATTTTTATGTTACATGAATAGTTTAAACTGAATGTGAAACGGAACAGGTTGCCATTGGAACTGAAATAGACCTGGGCTGATATGAGCTGATTTTTTTGGAGTAAGAAAGTAATCTAGCAGGAGAGGTCTTTAGATTCTGAAGTGGGTGGATGGTTTTATTAGGGATAAAAATTGAGAAGGGAGTTACAATAGTCTAGGAGAGATGATATGAGATTTTAAAAGAGTATCAGTATCTTTCATAGAAAGAAAGGGAAAAAGAAGTTGTTCTGTCCAGGGCCTTAATGCTAGGTTAAGACATTTTTCACCACTTCAGAACTCAGATTTGGTTCACGCATTTTGAGAGGGAAAATATGTCTTGGTTTTTGTTGTTTACTCTGTACTCTGCTCATTACAGTTCAACCAAAAGGAAACCGAAAGGAAATCGGGAACTGTGTCCTCCGGAGCAATGGCTGCAGTTAGCTTAGCAGCTGTGCAAGCGCACCCTTTTTATCAGATTCTTTTTCTTTTCTCTTTATATCTGTTACCAAATTCCGTGAGATTTTTCAACACCTTATTATAATAATTATATGTTAATGATTTTGGCCAACTGCAGGCTAATTTAATTGTTGTAACTCCACATCGATCTCCACACATTTCTGTCCTTCATCGATGTGATCCATGAAGTATTTTGGCAGGATAGTGGAGTAGTTTGCC
>JAVSBV010054632.1:0-10788 GCA_033117975.1 Parotocinclus spilosoma
TTGTTTTTTAATTTTAATAAATTTTCAAAACTCTCAAGAAAACTTTTTTCACATGGTCATAATGGGGTATTTTGTGTCGAATTTTATGGAAAAAGATTAATTTAATACAATTTGGAATAAGGCTGTAACGTAACAAAATGTGGAAAAAGTAAAGCTGTGTGAATACTTTCCGGATGCACTGTATGTGTATATGTATGCGTGTGTGTGTGTGTGTGTGTGTGTGTGTGTGTGCATTTGTATATATGTATATGTATGTGTTTACAAAAAGGATATTTCATTATGGGATATTTAATTTGGCCACTGATGCTGAAAGGAACATTAAATAATACAAATAAACACAAAAAATGTATACAGATATGAAGGAGTCATTGCTGACGGATGTTAAAAACAGATTGGTCACTGGATATTTTTTTCTTAAATATTAAATAAATAAAGCTAATAATCCACAGACATTTTCTCCAGGAGATTTATTTCTCTTCCTTATGAACAATACAATAAGGTAGGACAGTAAATGCAAATGAAAGAATGGCATTTTGCTGTCATAATGAACCTTTCACTGTTCACACTGTCATTATTTTTCCTATAATCCAGTTAACTCTTCTGCATGTTGCCTTTGTTTATGCCTCGATGCCTCTTTCGTTTCTTCAGTGTTGTTCTCTGGTGATCTATGTGGCTGCTTTGTGTGTCAGTTGCTTTTTGGCTCACTGCATGTTGACTGCTGATACTAATCGTACACTGGAATGTGTGTGTGTGTACCCCTCACGCAGTGGCTGATGAGATTAACCTCACCTCTCTCACTGAGGACAATGCAGGTAAGAACTGCACTCTCTCTATCACTGTCACAACCACTAACACACCACAAACACACACACATTCGCACACAATCAGTTTCAAACTTTCCTGAGCTGTAAGTCATTAAATATGACTAAGTGGAACGATTAGTTAGCGTGGAACAGTATTAAAATACCATATAAATACTATTACTGTAATCCAACATTTTAACCCATAATGATATCTTTTTATAACACAGCATTGTCTCAGATCTGCTTTTGCAAAGAACCTAAATTAAGCAAGCCTAAGGTGACAGTGGTAAGGAAAAACTCCCCAAGCATAAGTCAAGAGATCCCCAGTTTAGTCCTGGACTTGGTCTTCTCCTGTATGGAGTTTTCATGTTCTCCACATGTCTGTGGGGTTTACTCCAGGTGTTTCCATGTCCTCCCACATTCCAAAGACATGTTTATTTGACATGTTTATTTTAGGTAATTAGTCACTATGAATTGGTCCATTATTAAAGTGCCTGAGTATTTTTGATTATAACCTAGTGACTGTCATGAATAGCCTCTAATGCCGATGTGACATTAAATAAACAAATAAAACAAAAGTGAAAAAGGTACAATGGGGATTTTCACCACACTTGTGTTTCAGATGTTATGTCCCTTTCACATCTTAAATATGTGCAGCAGTACAGGGTAATTGTCACATTTTTCTTTTCTTTTCTTTTTTTTTTGCAGCATACAGTTTTGCATTGTCTTGTTGAAGAATTCTTAGACATCCCTTGAAATGATGAAGGCAGTATATGTGACAATAAGATCCCAATGTGCTTTTCTGTGTTAATTCTGCCATCACAGAATTGCAAATGACCATTACCCAATGCACTGACACAGCCCCATAGCAGGGCAGACCCGGACATTTGGACTTTTTGCTGATAATAATCTGTTAACTCGGTTTCTGGGCATGGATAACATGAGCTTTTGTACAGTAAAGTTTTAAGTGGCATTTGTGAATGTACTGTAGCTCTGTATTGCAGTGCTTGATAAAGGTTTCTCAAAGTAATCCCTTACTCGTGCAGTTCCATCAGCTATTGTTGAATGATTGTTCTTGATACATTGCTGCCTGAGAAATCAGAGATCATGGGTGTTCAGCTTAACTTCGTGTCCTTGCCCTTCACAGAATGAAAATTCTCCCGATTCCTTGAATCATTTAATGCTCTGTAGACAGAGCAGATCCTTTCCAATCTTTGTTTGAGGGGGAAAAATGCTTTTAAACACACATTTGTTAACAAACTGGAGATCCTCTGCCTGTCTTTGCTCATCAAACAATCTTTTTATGTAAATTGAAATGAAATTATGTAATTTCCCTGTTAAAATGAATTCAGAAGGGCTGAAAAAAGTACCCCTGGTGGGGTTGGAAATGAAACCTTACCCTGCAGTGTGTCATTGTAACTACATGTGGTTGCAGGATAGCCCCCCCGATAAGTTATTGACTGTGAGGTTTTAATTTCATTACCCCATGTCCTCTGGTGATCCGTAACGAGAATTAATTAACTTCCCGGGGTGTTTTGTACATAATGTTTTGAACCACACAGTCCCTTGAAGGTGATGATGTATTCTGGATTTCCTGGGGCCTCTACTGCTCGCTCTGTGGCTGTTATTCATTCCATGGTTCATTCAGCTGGAACAGCGCCTTTTAAAGATTCCCCGTTTTCTTTGAGGCTTGTTTAGTTTGGGTATCTGTCTTGCTTTTTGACGTATTCCTTTGCTCCATTTAAACAGCGATGAGTCATGGACTGTTAACACAGATGAGTAAGAAGACTTCTCTCTACAAATATAATTCTTCGCTGATGACTTGTGTCTTGGCCTGAGGGACTAATGAATGATTTTATTGAAAAATAAAAGCTTTCAGGTGGCTGTGGTTAGCTGCAATTGACCATGGTTGGTAATGAACAAGCAGTGTGGGCATTTACAAAGCACTAACAACACCATATGGTGACATGTACATCTATGACAGGGTCGTATTGAGCGTCACTGCGTACAACCAGTTCTACTGCGACTGCTCGTGCTATTCCATGATTGCATGTAAGATTTTCTGAATCTCTTAACATGGATAACTAATTAATAAAGTTGGCACACAAACATTTGCATGTATAATGATGTGTATGTACCTTTTAACGTTTTGTAAAACGGGATGTTGACATAGTCTTTGTAAGCTACTGTAATGCAAGTATAAATGATATTTCCACAAAAAATACAAGTATGTAAAAGATACGTAACTGCACCAAAGAACCTTACCATCTGCACAGCACTCCTAATGCCACTGCCTTTTTAATATATGGAAATTCCCAATAATTATAGATCATTCAGAAACTCACCGTTATGACCCTGTGTAGGGTAAAGCTATAACAAAGAGTTGGACCTGAAGCTTTTTTTGGGGTGGGGCAGAAGCTAAAATTGCATTGATGGACAGTATTACAAACACCACTGAAGATCAGCCAGATAAAACAGAGACTCTGCAAGTGAATGTGAACCAGTTAGAGAAAATATGAGGTAGTGATGGGAAAACCAGAGCTACATTTACAATAGGACAGGCACAAACACCAATTACGGCTTGTTTTAAATAAAAAGCAAAGTCATACACACACAAATCACATCCTCTGTGAGACCAAAATGTGAGCAAGCGGACACATAACCAATGAGATCTTTAACTCCCACCTCTACTCTTTGATCCGCACCACTGATTGGCTGTTGAGGCGACTGGCTGTTTACAACAAAGTTAAGATGGGTTTTGTACTTTTAATCGAAAAGTAAATCATTTTAAGTCCTCTGCAGTTAAAGCGACAGGACATTGGTGGATGGTCATTAAGCGTTGCATACCTGTACTGTAGACATATTACAGTGTACAGGCATCAAATTAAAATAAGTTTAGAAAATCTTGTGTGGTTAATACGGTGTGCTTGGGTTGAGAGTGCATCCGGCAGTGTTGCTGTTATTATTTAGCTGGATTGTTAGCAGATATGTTTGTAGCGTGAAATGGATGGCACTTAGTCAGCTATTTATTTAAATGGATGCCATACCATACATTTGAATATCTAATGCCACCGCACTGCTTTAGAGCACATGGCATTCATTACTTACAAGTCTGCCCTACATCTCAAGGAGAACGCATTTTAAAAAAGAAGCATCAGCACCGATATTCAGAGGCTAAACATTTGCAACCGTTCAGGCTGGAAAGCTAGACTTGCTTTGGTCTTCTTTTTGTCCTGACATGGTTTAGTTTAACCAAAAGGGCTGGAGCGTGAATGTCTGCAATTTTGTAGCTGTCATGCCTTTCTGTTCACCTCTCCTTGGGACTCCCAAGCCCTGTCCTCCCTCTTTGTCCAGTGTTTATCTACTCATTTACTCAAGCACATACCATCACCTGGTCTCTCTCTCTCTCACACACACACACACACACACACACACACACACACACCTTTGCGCACATTCCCTAAAGCTATATTGTTCATTCATTTATAAAAGATGAACACACTGGGGTTTCCCATAACTGTTTAGAACACACAAAGCACTTTGTTTTGACACGACCAAAAATCAAGTGTCTTCTAATTTATGAAAATGCACTGATCAACCAATATATTAAAACCAACTGGTCCATAACAATGTTTAGATAAGTGCCAAATTATCATCCTGATGAATGCCTTATGATGAACCTTACTCAGAGCACCAAACTCCCTCTGCTGCCTTGTTTTCTACCCACTATGCATCCTGTTGCCATCACTTTCACTGGTAAACAGTTTTCCTATATCTGATCATACAAATAATAACTAGGGTGCATTGCTGGAGCTTTCTGCACTGGATTTGCTAGTGTCTATTCAGCCTCATTCGTAAGAGGGGCACTACACTGTGCATTGTGGCACGTTCCTCTTTATAACAATCCTTATATATACAGTACTGTTCCGATTTCTTAGTCCACCATTTGTTAGATATACTATTATTTTAGCAATGGTATAATGACCATATATAATTATTTCTTACTCTTTTTAAATAGAAACAGAAAATACAGGAAACCTGTTTGCAGTATTAAATATTCTGTCAAAACTTGATCAGGATTTTGTGTTTTTTTTAAGCATTGCAACAAAGAAACCGCTTTCTTCAGAAGGGGTACAGGGTAAAAAGTCTAAGAGATGCTGAAGCTCACAAAGAGTAGAATAAACATTAGTGAAAAAGAGTATTATGGAGGGACAAATCTATTTTTGGGTGCAGGTATTAACAATATGTTGTATATGGCCATTACGCCTTTGCTAAAATAGCCTGAATAGACTTTTGCACAGTATTGTGTGCGTAGCTTGTACATTTTGACAACATGGGAGATACACAGTCGTTGCATTGTATTTGGGATTTTCAGTGGTATTTTAAAGGTGTGAATGCGTTCCTTTCAATAAGGCACTGCAACGAAGATGCTGTTAACATTCATGGTCTGCTTTTGAGCATTGAACTTACACAGAGGTGTTAGCTAAACATGAGAAATTGTTTGCTTTTACTTCTGAAGTGTTAGATCTCTGAGGTATTTGTCATCCTGTTCCTGAGGGTTAAGTACTATTTTTTACCTCTGAAGTACTTTGCGAAACATTTGTAAATGTACGAGGTTGCAAAGTACTTAGCATTCTGAATGTTTAAGAAACTCAGCCTTTGTTTATTGTTATGCAGTCTGTGCATGGTTTTAATGTTTTGGCTGATCGGTGTAGTTGGACCATGACCAGCATGGAGGCAATGAACCAAGACAGACAAATACATATACCACTATCCCCACCCCCGCCCCCCACTCCCCAGTATATTAGACAGCAGGCTAAATAAATAAACCTTTCATATTGTGCTAGCCTGTTGAAACTTAAATTTTATGAATATAAGGCAAGTAGTCAGACATTTAAAAATGTCCGAAAATTCCTCAGTGTTAAATATGAAGACAAAAGATTAGAAAGACCAGATGGATATGTTGGTTAGACCGGAGATTCATGCTACATGCCACAGCACTGATAACACAGTTAATTAATTGCTGTGATATTTTAAAGATGTGAACGGATTCCTTCCAATAAATCGTTACTGTTAAGCCCCTGTTCCAGGTTACATGGCAGGCAATGCTGTTAATATCCTGAATTTTAAGTATGAACTGATTAACGGTAGAATGTGCTTGCTAGTTTACATTTTGTTGTTCAGGTGGCAAGATTCAAAGATTTAAAAATGGATAATTGTAGTCATTTAGGAAAGATAAGTGACATGAGCCTCGTGACTGGTCAGACATCACAAATGTGAATCAGTTGAAGGTGTAAACAGGACAATCCGCTACATCCTTTCCTTTCATGGTAGCCCACTAAAACAAAACCAGTGACAGCAAAATCACCGTTGCAGTTCACTGGTTATTTAAAGACCTGAACATTCAGCTTTTAATTGTTTGCTTTTCAGGCTCTTCTACACGTGACGTTGGTCCATCGCTGGGCCTGAAGAAGTCCAGCTCTCTGGAGAGCTTACAGACCGCTGTCGCAGAGGCAACGATGAACGGCGATGTGCCTTTTCACAGGCCGCGGCTCCGTATTATTAGGGGACGAGGCTGTAACGAGAGCTTCCGAGCCGCAATTGACAGATCCTACGACAAGCCAGCATTGACGAACGAGGCTGATGGAGAGGCCATGGATCCACGTATGCACACATCTGATTTTGTTGTCTGTTTTAAAGTAAGGAGTGTCTGTTTGAGGATATTTATATCCATGTTTGTTTTGCTAGTTGAAGAAGACACTGAAGAAAGCTCGCAATCAGGACGCGACTCCCTTTCTACTGTAGCTGACCTCACACCACTTCCCGCCACCGAACGCCAGCTCACCAATGGCAACCAGCTGGCAAATGACAAGAAGAAAGAGAAAGGAGGAAAGGAAAAGAAGAAAACGGAAGAAAAGGACAAGGGTAAAGGAAAGAAAGGGGTGCTGAAAGGACTTGGGGAGATGTTCAGGTGGGTGGAAAAAAGCCTATTCTAGTGTGTCTAACGTTTTTGGGGGGTGAGCATAGTAACTTTTTTAATGTAGTACTGAAGCCAGGAATTGTTTTAACTCCCTGGAACTGATTGTCTCTTTGTCTGTTGTTATGTAATCACATTACTGTCGTTATTAGTGTTATGGAAGCTGATTGCAATTAACTTTCAGTTAAAACTTAGAATGATAATGAATTGGATATCCTACCTACAAGTATGTGCTATTTAACAACCACATTATGTTCTGTAAAGCAGGATGATCAATGAAACGGACATTAACCTGACATTACCATAGTTACATGGTCTTTTAGTCTACTATAATGGAAATGTAGATGTGTTTTTTTTTTTTTTAACCTAAAGCCTAAACCATTATACACATGCTAAATCTTCACAGTGAAACAATACAATAATACACTGTTGCAATCCTGTTTTTGGGAAAGCTTTTACGCTTGAGAGGATAGTATAATGGACCTGATACGTTTGTATTACAAAGAAATTATTAAGGACAGACAATACAGAAGATCAGCCAGACTACTGAAACGGTGACTTATAAGTGATTATGACCCAGTTTATTAAGTTATATGTCAGAGCAGTGTACTACTCACAATAGGACAGGCACATGCTTTGTTTTTCAGCTTGTTTAAAATAAGTAGCAGAACATTACACAAACACAAGTGTCTTACACAAAAAAGTCTCTAAGCACATCAACCGAGTGACAGCCTGTAGTCCAAACGAAAGTTAATGAGCAACATGCACAAGACTGTTAAGATAGCTACACACACGAATGATGGACTCTCACTGTTAAACTTAAACTCCTGCCTCTGCTCGTGGATCCACAGCATTGATTGGCTGCAACCAGATGTATACGCCCACAACATTTGGAGATTAAAAAAAAGGTTTTTATTTTTAAGACCTCGGATGTTAAAGTGAACAGACGTTTATCAGATGGTAGGTAAATGGCTTAAACATGCAGACTACTTGGGTGTTTGCAAGGTGTTTTTATTGCATAGACTCAGTCATGTTTTGACAGGTTTTGTTTACTTGAAGCTCCCTTTCCTAATTTATGAGTCTAGATTAAATCTGGCGCAGAACTGTATTGTGCTGAGAGCCTGTGATCTCAGAGCTAAGGATCAGTGTAGGTATCAGTATAGAAACGAGCGTGCTGCAGATGTACTCAGTAACAGGAGGCAGGATTCAGAGCCTAGGCTGAATGGAATACAAATGTGGTACTGATTTTATCCACACATAACCATGACTAAGCTGAAAGTTGGACGGCACATGTAGAGAAACTGGAAAAATCCAGTCTGAACTGGCCTTAAGAAAACTCCAGTGTTAATATCTATTTTTGTGTGCAAAATAGGAAGCTATTGCAGAGGGTTAATCTCAGCAGTTGATCTTTCCACACACTTCTCTTAAATCAGGGTTATGTGATGACAACATAGGATCAGCAAACTCTGCTCTCTGGGCCCAGTGGATCGTGTTATTTACTCCATCATGGTGAGAGTGGCACCTGGTAAAAGACATTAGTCTATTACAGTATATGTAAAATGATCATTTTTAGCATTAGCCGCTTTGCATATCAATCCCCCAATCCCCCTACTGGAGCATTTCACTGGCACATAACGGAGCATGCTCTGAGCTAATGACCCAGAGTCACACCATGAGATGCAGAGCTGATTGCAGTGCAGCCACCAGAGTTAAATGCACTCATTTCTCACAGCTTGTGTACACATCGTAGTTTTCTGCTCTATTCTGACAATAGTAGTAAACCATAATATATAAATATTAATATAATATTAAAACAATCATAATAATTGTATTTAAACACAACAGGAAATATGTTCATACAAAGAGGTTTTTGTGTTTGTCTCCGTTGACGAAAGGAGAGATTGAGCGAATAAAAGCACTGCATGCACTTTTGCGTTTAAGTGATTTTTCCCATTTTGAATGGTGTGTATATATAAAAGAAAATCAATGTTTTGGTCAATGTTGATATTTAGCAAGTCAATATACGGGGAAAGCAGCTCTGTTATATAATATGTAGTATATGCACTCACCGACCACTTAGGAACACCTATTATATTACAGAAGCATTGTAGTTCTGCAATTTCAGTCTGTAGTGCTCCTGTTTCGCTATATGCTTTGTTTGCACCCCTGTTACTCTGTTCTCTAATGGTCAGGACCAGCACAGATCAAATACTATTTGGGTGGTGGATCATTTTCAGGACTGCAGTCACACTGATGTGGTGGTGTGTTAGTGTGTGCTGGTATGAGTGGATCAGACACAGCAGTGCTGCTGGAGGTTTTTTGTTTTTTTCTTTTTAAACACTGTGTTTGCTAGTTATGCACTCTATTAAACACGGCCACCTTAATTCTCCACAAATTAGTGACAGGATCTCATCTGTTGCTGCACAGTTTGTGTTAATCATCCTCTAATCCTTCAGCAATGCTCATAAGATGCTATAAACTTATGGTTTGTGGGTTATCTTCAGTCCAACAATGACACTGAAGTTTTTGAAAAATCTCTTAATGACTGCATAACATGCAGTTTCACAAAACGTATCGTGGACATTAGGGGCACATACCTGTAGTTTGATTAGATGCTTGATTCTTTAAAAAAATGCTCAGTTATCTGGTAAAGCATGGACTATTTCACGAATGGACATTGTCACCTCGCTGACTGTCCTAACCCTAAACAGCAACGTTGACCATCAGTAGAAATGTCTTTTTGTTCTATTATTTTTATATTTTAAAGACACCTCCCACCCTCCTCATGCAAACCCAACACTGTTATTCAGATGTAATACTTAACCTAAATTCTGGTATTTTGGCAGATTAGGTATTGTAAAAAAACACCAGTAAGACATGCTATGTTCTTATTCTTGATCCAATGCAAATAGAAAATGATTGTATAAGGTCACTGTGGCATTTCTTTAGCTGAAATAAAGTGGCGTTACAGACTCTGCAGTGCTACGTGTCACACAGCTATCAGTCTGTATATCGTTTTATCTGGCATCTTGGGATGGGGGATTATCAAATATGGTCATTCAAAAGAAGATGAATGTTTTCAGCTAACAGCTGGAGGAAAAGTTTGAGTAAATGTCAAAGTTTTTTACAGGAAGATCAGACGTCGTTTGAGCGTGTGCGTGTGCGCGCTTGAGAGAGGAAGGGAGAGAACTTGCAAAGAATTTCTGAGTGTGTGTTGAATACCAGAGGGAGTGTATATGGTGTGTTCAGGCTGTCACATGCATCACTGTGTCAGAGTGCCATTCCCAATATTAATGCAGCCACCAGAATACCAAATATATAGCACAAAGGCATAACGAAGTTAGTCTCGCTACCCAGCTGGAGGGCTGTATTTGTGACAGTCACTGAAATTGTGTGTGTATTTTACAGCATAACCACACACAAAGCAACACATGGAGTTTATAATAGATGGTATGTTGTGGTAGAGCAGATCCAGGACCAGTTTCCGCATAACAATGTAAGCTACGCTACATCTGGGTAGGGTAAAAAAAAAACAAAAAAAAAACAGAAATAGCATCTCTTGTGTCTAACCAGTTCCCTTTATATACATTTTAAAGTGCATATCAATAAATTAAACAATTAATTAATTGATTTGAGTTTGTCCCATGCACATTCGCCTTGAGTAGACTAGTCAAGTTAAATTTATTTATATAGCACTTTTTACAACGGAGCATTGTCTCAAAGCAGCTCCACGATCTTCCCAAATTGAGCTAGCCTAGGGTGACAGTAGAAAGGAAAATCTCCCTGCAAGTAGAAGGTCCTGGGAGGACCAAGATTTTAAAAATGGACCCGACCTACATGGGTGGCCTAGATGTTTTAATAAATTTAATAAATACTTAAAGTATATTATAGTTATTAAGTAATAACATTTAAATCAGTAATAATATTTAAGGTAATAATAAAATAAGTAACACATTTGATTTTTAAACAATGTTTTAAAATCAGTCCTCAGTAGACGGTCCTAGGAGG
>JAVSBV010054643.1:0-10788 GCA_033117975.1 Parotocinclus spilosoma
ATAAAAGTATGAGATTTAAGGGAAAACACAAAATTGTCTAGGTGACCCCAAACTTTTGAACGGTAGTGTATATAATAGGATTTGTTTCGGTACTTTAGGATTTGGTCCAAATAAGTGGCTGGTCCCATTAACCGATGGTCCTATTAAACGGAATCGACTTTAGTAATAAAATTGAATCCATATGCATTTTACCCCATTCCATCCTTAAGAAAATTGCCCAGCTATGTAATAATGATGTAATTTGACTCCTCATTTTTCATCCCCCATATTTAAAGCTTAACAATAACAGCACTTTTGACCCTAAAACATCTTTATTGTTATCAATCATTCATGCTTTCATTATACCCACACTGGACTATTGTAATTCTGTTCTGTTTGGGCCTGCCTGCATCCTGAAGAGGCTACTAAATGTCCAGAATTTAGAGGCCAGGGTACTCATGCACACCAGATCCTTGAAGCATTTAACCTCTACGACCAAGTGTCTGCACTGGCTTCCGGTTCGGTTCCACATTCAGTGTAAAATCCCTCTTCTGGTTTTTAAATCTTTTCATGGTCTGGCTTCTTCTTATCTGTTACCTGTTGGCTAAGCTTTCTCCTTGCTCTGATTCCCATTTGCTTTCTGTCCCTCCCACCAGAAAGCACACACTTAGTGATAGTGCTTTTAGTGTTGCAGGTCCAAAACTCTCCACTTTATGTATGTACGAAGGTCTGTCACTATCCTCTTTAAAATAGCAGTGAAACACAGGTTTTCAGGTTGCCTTTCCCAATATGTAGATTTTAAAATTAACATACACTGTAGTATTCAATTTAAACTACCTGATGTTTACATTACCTCAAATTTAATGGCAATAACATGACACTACAGAAAGTAACCAAAAATGAAATAGGGACACGCACCTGGCTCTGTTCTCCCATTAGATTTCGCTTTGTGGTTTCAGCAACAACACATCAATCACTGCAAACTTGCTGAAACTGTACAATAGAACAGCCTTGATAGAGCGTTCACCCCACTTAGGTCGCACTTTTGCACCTCTAGAAAAGCTCACAAAAGCACCCTCTATTAGAACAATATACTGTATAGACCATGTGATGGTCTGGTGCTTCTCTCGTCAATGCAAACATGTCAACTGCCCTTAGATATAATACACAACAACAGCAGTGTAGTTATTAATTTTACAAGACAATGGACTAAAATACAGCTACAGCTATGTTTCAGGACCACCCATGATACACGAAAATCTGCGAAGTAGGGACGCTATATTTATTTAAGTATTTCTACACTATTTTAGTCGTAAAACTTGCAGAACATTCGGGTAACATCATGGGGCTTGAATAAATTCAGTCTATAATGAAACTTTTACAAACAGCGAACACAAAACTGCAGATAAAAACTTGTCATGTCGGCAAGTCGTGACTCGCCGATGCTCTAGTCTTACTTCTCGTTTTTGGTGAGTATTCATCCGCTGAGTAAGCGAAAGGTGAATGGTTTAAACAAGAGATCATGTACGTGTGAAAGACAAGACATGAAGGCCACCTAGAGCATCTTATTCTACTGACGATTTGGTATAGCTCAGTTAACTGTGAAACCACAGACTTATTAATTCCATAAAAGAACATCTGAATCAACTTGTTACTTGTTAGGTTACACTTACACGATGTAAAGTTAGACACAAAGTTAGCTAACTAATAGTTACAAATACAAATGTCATTCATAAGACCTGAGCATGGAGCAGAAAGCAACAGGACTACTTTTTGAAGACGTGGCATCCTTCTCATCCGAAAGGCTTCTTCAGTTCTGTAAAACTGATGGTGAATCCCAGGTATTTCACCCTAGTTGGGTTGTCATTAGATTTGTTACCCTGGCGCTGTGTCACTGCTCTTAGCAAAGGCAATTTACATTTGTATGAAGACAGCATTAATGCAGAAAAATAAATCTGAGCTCTTAGAGCCATTAAGGTGTCTCCAAAAGGACATGTTTTCCAGGGAAGTCCATGCATTTTTCAACAAGACAATGCAAAACCATGTGCTGCACATGTTACAAAGCATGGGTGCAGAATAAGAGAGTACGGGTACTCCACTGGTGGTGAATTTGGAAACGATAAATGTAATACCTCGTACAACTGTGTTTACATAAAGAATGGGACAAAACAACACCTGAAACACTTGTTGCTTAGTATCCTGGGAGCCAAATTGTATTCTTTGTGCTGTGAGAAGGAACAGCAACATTACGAAGTGCAAAATGCTTTTCCATTCCAACGTTTTGGAATGTTTTGCAGGCCTGAAATGCAGGAATGGATGTATATTAACAAATGGAATGAAGTTGGCTAGACAAAGCCTGAATTATCTTAGGTACTACTTTAATTACAATGAAATGCATGTTATTTATTCAGGCAAAATAGATTCGTTTTGCTGTGACCTGAAAAATGAATGGTTTCTTAAACTTGGACCTAAAAGAACGCCAAAGAAAACGACCCATCATGTCTCTCAGGTCTCCTTTCAGTTCACCATTGTAATGTATTCCAGAAACAAATCCCATGTGCTGCACAGTGGAGAAAATTAATCATTGATTAGCATGTGATTAGCTTAGCGTATTGTTCACTTTTTGATGTTTATTGGACTGATTTGCTAGCACACTGACAGGTTAATGATCCTCTAGACAAAAGCCTCTGTTCTAAGCATAAAATACAAGACCCCGGTCTGTGTGATATAATTTGTATTAAATGAGAGCAATGTAAATAGAGCTGTAATTGCGTGCTATTTATTGTACCGCCAATATTTATGCCATATTTAATAGACACTAACTGCTATTCTGTTCTTGATCTTCTTTCACATTTGAAGCATGAGGATTATCGCTATTGGCATCACTGGCCATCTCAGCCACACCCACAAGGTTATATCAGAACTAGTATATACATGCAAGTCAAGGGCCATTTTAGAGTAATCAATTAACCTTACATGCTTGTCTTTGGACCGTGGGAGGAAACCGGAGTACCCGGAGTAAACCCATGCAGAAATGGGGAGGACATGCAGACTCCACACAGAAAGGACTCAGGACACAGAATTGAACCCAGCACCTTCTTACTCCACTACTACACTAATAAGCATAAAAGTACATGCTATTAAATACACTTAAAGTAAATAGGAAAATATTTCTCACTTCCTTCCAACTCAATTTTTGAATTTTATTGAGGACAAGAGGTCCAATTCATTAAGGGTACATAATGGTTTGTACAATGACTACATGATTCTGCAAAAAAATAAAAATATTATTACAATCTATATTAGCCAATCATAGTAAACAAAGAATAAAAACACATTTCCAGACACGAAGAACCAGAAAATGCTAAAACTTTTAATAAACTGTTTTGATAAATGCTGCTAAATCGCTCCTAAATGGACATGACAATATTCAATAATGTGGTATATCATGATATTTAAATTACACAAAACAGTTATTGTATTTTACTCAAACAAACTGCAGCTTTCCTGCATTTTAGATTCAGATCTTCTTACAAACACTAATATACTACTTTATTTTGAAATAAAACTTATGCACAATTTTCAGAAACATTATTTAGTTCATACATTTTCACCAGACAAAATATTATTCACCTGCTACTGAAACATACCTAACAGTGTGCAATACCACCTCAAATTCTGTAAGAATTTCCTGTGGACTGGGATTTTTGCCCCTGCTTGTAGACCAGTATGACCGTACACTTTGATACACCTATAAATTCAACTACTTCTCTCACACTATGGCCTTTGGCATGCCCAAATGCAATCGCTGCTTTTTGCCGAACATTAACATCTGCTTTGCAAACCATTTTCCACACAGCAAACGAGACATTCATTGCATTGTACCACCTCTTCCCAATCTATGAATCCCGTCGTACACGCCGCAGGAATTTGTCACCAGATTATCCTTGTGCAACACCATTTGCAGGAGCCTGAATTTCCTACCTCCTTAGACACGCAAGGTGACCAATTTTGAGTTCATGGCATATATTATCTGATTACATTAATTCACGTCATTTTTGGCACGTGCAACCTTGCTCCAGTAGTGCCTGACTGGAATTGCTTTCATCAAAAAGGAAACAAAGATAGATAAATAAATCAGTTTATAAAATCTAAAGTAAAACGCATGTTTTTAAAATGTAGTGAGAAAAAGTACAGATTTTTCTTTTGAAATGTCGTACGTGAAAGCATTTACATTTCAGAAATGATCAAGTCAAATACGGATAACTGAAAAAACACTTACAAAAAACACCTGTACTTTGTAACTTACCACCTCTGCATATCAGGCACAATGTTGTTGGTGAAGTTGTTAAAAATAGTCCACGAACTAAAATTTTTCCAAAGAAAAGTTTCCTGTTTAAAAACAATAGCACACAATTGAAAGGGAACACATAAATACTGTACCTATGTGTAGAGTGGGTATGTGTAACAAAGTGGCCACCGACATTTACACAGTGTTATGGCACTACTTGCTATCTCTTATATTACATCTTGTCCCCTCTCCCTCACACAATGTCTCTGTCTTTTGACAGTGATAAGTCGGATGTCATTAGAGAAAATGACCTTGTGAGCTGCCGGACCTAATGGTTCCTGCTCGCCATGTGCCATTACCTTTAGACAAGGACAGGCAGAGACAACACACTCATACACACACCCCAACGCTTCACTACTGCAGTCTGACAGCTGGATATGAGTAATGGGAGAGAGTTGTTCAACGAGTGCCTAATCACTAGAAAGTGTATACACATTGCACCTTATATTTGCCTTCATTTACACTTTATCAGCTCCACTTATCAAATAAAATAAACTTCATAGGTTCATCTGTTAACTCTTAAGCACAATTTTCAATCCTCACTGTACTGAAAAATGGCAGGTTAGTTGTAAAGTCTGTGGACAAATAATTAAAAATGTGTGATTTTGAATCCCAGTTCTGCCATCTAAGGACCACCCAACTAACACCAGCTTATCCTTTTTAGGAGTTGGTGTAGAAAAACAGTACAAGGTTTTACAGTTATGCACCAGTTAATGACCCCATTACATTCTAAGAAGCAGGTCGTTGACCAAAATAGTCGTCGAACCTAATCATACAGCTATTGTAATGTAACAATAAAGGGTTTTTTCATTCACAAAAAAACTACCAGCAAGCCATATGTAAATGCCCAGAGTTAACGCTGAGAGCACAAGTGGAACGCTATCATCTACACAGCACCCGAAGCCTAAACTATTACACATATCACTCCCTCCGGAAAACACACACCAACAGTATCAAGCACACACTAACGATCACACAGTGTAGAACCAAAATATAAATGTACACAATGGAATATAAACATATGGGATATAACGAAAACAGGATGATGTCTATCTACCAGCTGGATTATGCGTTCTTGATTGGACCACCATCAAATGCAATTCCATTTTTTTAACACCAGATGGCACACTTAATATGCGAAAGGTGGGGAATAGTTACATTTTTTGCTATAAAACAGCTATAAAATTGACAGTGAGCACGTCGTCAGGGTTACCGTGAGTTCTAGAATCTATTCTGAGAAACTCACCCATAAATAAGGTAATGTCAAAAATTTACTTCACGTTTGGCATAAAAGGCTGTTACATGCAACAAGTTCCATGTGAACTTCCACGCATATGGTGTGAATACACCTTTTACCAGTAAGAGATGCAAATTAGCACTCATGCTCTTGAAGTGTGCACGTTGCAGAAATAAGGCAGCTGTTGATAGTCATTTTATAAAGTTACTGACTTTTTATCTAACTTGTGGCTTCACTGTCTGGTATTTATTTATTTGGCTTATTTAATGTCGCTATTGGCATCAGTGACCTTGCATTGAGAATAGTCATATATGTACACTCATGCCAATGCCAATTTGACGCATGTCATTGGACTGTGGGAAGAAACCGAGGTACCCAGAGTAAACCCACGCAGACAGGTCTAACTGACCATATTAAAGGTTTCAAGCAAAACTAAATATGGCCCAAATATGACTTTCTTGAAAGAATCTACCTGAAAAGACCCAACTTGCCAAGCCTATCAACAAGAGGAGTAAAAAGTGAGAAAGGAGTTGCATAAAGAGAGGCGAGCAAATGGCATGAAAAGGAAAAAAAAAAGCTCTAAAGATGAATAAAGTCCAAAGAATAAAGCAATGCTAGAAGGAAAGAAATGCAAGGCCAATACTGGGAAAGTAGTTAGACACGAAAACAGGATAAAGGAAATATTTAAGAGAGAAACACGGAAAAAGGAAGCGAGGTCTGCCCAAGGCTGCTGGGCAACGCTGAGGACAAAGCCTACTTTCCCCCAGTCCTAACAAATCAGGTGGAGAATGCAAAGGATAGGACAAGCCAAGGCCAGGGGAAAGCTGCCTGGAGAGGGATTCCTCCTCAAGCCTAAAGACTCATAAGCAGCTTTCGTACCATACAGTTCTATGAACTGCCCGTAGGGTCTTTTTGGTTTGCATTCACATATCGGCTCAGTAAAGCCTGAACTTCACAGTCAGTCCATTGGTCTCTGTATTTTTTCTTTTCATGTTTTTATTTTAGCATAACGTGTGCTGTTTATACATCTACCATTCACAAATGACGGTTGCCCTCCACAAGGCACTTGTGTCTGGACCAATCACTATGCACTTGTCACTACGTCTGGACCTGCCACCGCATACTTACTTCACTCAGGGTTTGTTTGCACAGGGTTTGTTTGCACAGGGTTTGTTTTCCTATACACAGCGTTTTAAGAACAACAGTTGTTTGAAGTTCCTGTGGTGTGAACTCTTGAGAAAGGCGCACAGTTGTAAAAACTGTGAAAAAGTTCCTTCGGTGCTAAAGCCCTTAGAGCACTTAGGAAAAGGAGACAGAGACATTGGAAGATTCCTGCTCTGAACAGTAAGGAAACTGGAGAAAAAGATCATCCTGCCTGCCAGACTGACCTGTGACCACCAGAAAAAAGGTTGTTTACTAAATTCTCTGCTGAAGTATGCTTGAATGTGACAGGGATTGATGGCAAGGACTACAAGCATACTGACACTGGCCTGTCAGGGCATCTCAAGTAGTAGCATGAACAAAATGTGAAAAGTGCCAGTGGAAAGAGGCACGTGCAAACACAATACCCTGGAAGATGACCCAGCACTACACAAAGTGACAGAACTGCACACTGCAAAACTCATTCCAACTCAGTATGATTAAATATAGTGGTTCCTCGTTTATGGCGGGGGTTACGTTCCAGGACCACGCACAATAAACAGAAATCCACAAAGTAGGGACGCAATATTTATTTAAGTATTTCTACACTATTTTAGCCGTAGAATTTGCAGAACGTTTGGGTGGCATCGTAGGGCTTAAAAGAATTCAGTCTATAATGAAACTTTCACAAACAGCGAACACAAAACCGCTGATAAAAACTTGTCATGTCAGCAAGTAAAGACTCAGGCAGCCGATGCTCTAGTGTTACTTCTCGTTTTTGGTGAGTATTCATCCGCTGAGTAAATCGGCTATTTACTATAAATCGTAATATTTTATGATTTATAGCATTCCTTTATTGTTAGAATTAAGATTTTAAATATATTTGTATACATTTGTAAGTTTTTAATGTAAAAGTTAATCAAATGTATATGTATACGTTAACTATACCACACGTACACAAATAGCGCCAATCTGCTATATATTTTTCCCATTCATATTTTTTTAAAACCTGCGATGCACCGAGTCCGTGAAAGGTGAACCGCGAATTGGCGAAGGAACACTGTACTAATAATTAGTCACCAAAATACCACAACTATAAAAACCTGGATATTTACCTGTGCTTTTAAAGAAAATTATAACTACAATTGTGTGTACAATTAGCAAAATAAACGTGTGATTTCTTGAAACTGACAATAATGTCTAAGATTGATGAGCCAGGATTTCTTGTAAGCACCCCAAAAAGGGTTTTGCTGACAGAATTGCTTGGGTATGTGCATGTGTGGGGGTTATTTAGCTTTAGCAGAGCTACATTATTAAACCTGTCAAAGCACCAGTTCTCAATGTCAGGCAAATCTTTATTATCTGCTTTACAAGGAAAGTGTTGCTCTTGGATCTACCTGCCAAATTAGATTTCTGATCTTGGCAGTGAAGGGAAATTGGAAGTGTTTGTTTTCTTTGTAGAGACAACCGTTAATTCTATCACAGTGAAGGCTGTGCCAAAAATCTCTGTGTGCGTATCAAAGCGAAATTGTTAAGTTAATGACAGCAGCTGTGGATTATTTTCTTCCCTAGAGCCTACAATGTTATTATGGACTTTGTGATTTACTGGTTAGTCAAACCTTTATTATTTAGATAACACTATTACCACGTACTAGTAGTACTACTATTACTATTGTTATAAATAGAAATAGGTGTCTGTGTGCAGCAAAAACAAAATCTTAGATTTGTAAATGGCGGTACAGGTATGTGTCCTTTAATGGCGATCCGATCAATGTCCATTCCCTTTAATGACGAGGCCTTAAAAGAAAGTATAAATCTATCTTTTAAATATGGACGTTGTTGGCATAAACAGCTCATTACTTCAACAGTCAATCAAAGCTGCAGAGGTGGGTGGTGGTTAAAGTTTAAAATGTGTGTAACTACCTTCATTTACATTTACATTTGATGTCATTTAGCAGACGACCTTATCCAGAGCGACTTACAATTAATACAGTCTAACAATCCAAGCAATTGTGGGTTAAGGGCCTTGCTTAGGGACCCAACTGTGGCAGAGGTGGGATATCAACCCTATACCTTCTGGTCCATAGTCCAGTACCTTAATCACTAGGCCAGCACAGTGCCTTACCTTCCTAATGGTCATGTTCTTGCTTGGTCGTTAGCTCATGTTTGGACTACAACAGAAAGAACTCAGTTAATAGGAGACATATTTGTAAGCTATACAGTAGTGTATGACTTTCCACTACTCATATTGTATCATTTGTGTTTATAAGTCAATTTGACTGTCCTATTGTAAGTAGTACTTCTTTGTCCTTCACTACCTGTAGATTCCCTGTAACCTATAACTATAGAAACTGGTTCACATTCACTCATTAAGTCTCTCTCTCTCTGATCTTCTGTGTTGTTCGTAATACTGTCGATCAGGTCATTTTTGTCTTACATCAAAAAAAAGTATTAGATCCATTAAAACATCCTCATAAAGGTTACGGCTTTCTCCTATAGGGTCGTAACTGTACCTAAAAACCTAGAAGTGTCTGTGCGCTACACAGGCCATAACATAATTCCTACTTATACATGTACAATAGGTAATGCACAAGAACAACAGTATTCATGAAAATAAATTGGAAAAAATGCAATCTAAAACATCAAAGTGTGACATATAATATTATTATTGCTTTTATATTATTAATATAACTTATTAATATTACTGCCATAAAATTTAGGACAGTAAAAATACACATGCTATACCTTTTTTTACTGACCCGATGTTTGCAGGTGCAACATCCACAGATATAGGGGAGATTTTTATTTTCTTTTGTAATTTGTTACAATCATAAAACCTCGGTCGTTAAAGTGAATGGATGCTGATCACATGGTCATTAAACAGCGCTTATCTGTACTCAGAAAAACAAAATGACACAGTATCACAGTACAAAAACACCAGTCTGTGTGTTTGGCCATTTATCTAGATATTATTTTTTTTATTTATTTAACTTCGCTCTTCTGCATCAATAGCCATTTCAGCATCAGACACTGTGTAGAAATGCATTTATGGCTTCCATTAAAGAAAAGTATCAGGTCCATCATAGCATCCCCTTAAGTGTTACAGCTTTCCCTTAGACAGGGTCGTAATTCCATAAGAACTGCTGGACAATCTGATCCTGCCCATGTCCCATCACTGTCAGTGTGTTTTGGCACTCTTGGGTGACCATACACCCCACTGAACAGTCAATGTGGGGCACTAGACTGACATGCTTTTGCAACTCAATAACGGTAACTGAGTTTGGATCTCATTTGCATAATCAAACAACTTTTTTGACTTTTTATTTGCATCTTGTTTAATGAAATGAATTCATTTTAAAATATCCCCTCATTTTTGTGAGCGGTGCAGAGCAGCAGATAGTGAACGAACGCTGATTACAAAGTCGATAAGCAGCATTTATCTGTACTCAGACAAAAAAAAAAATCCCAGAATCATACACGACCGGGTATAAAATCATCAGTCTGTGTTGGGACATTTATCAAAATCCATATTTTAGAATTTTGTCAGATTTTTTTTTTAACAATTTTGTGCTTGAGTGAGTAGACCTTAAGCCACTGTGTGTGTCTGTGAGCAGTGCACGAGAACTGCCAGCTGAATAAGTCATGTTGCGTCACAACACAATAAAGTAAGCCGTGTGTGAACAGTCTATTTACATTTTTTACAAGTGTCTCAACAGCTAAAATGACTCTCTATATAAAGGGAGTCTTCCTGTTTCTCTCGCTCTTCCCACACATTTCTCAGTGGGATATACTGGCAATCCTGGCTAGAAGTTTATGAAAAATGCCTTTATCGCTGCCTTGTACTTGATTAATTGACTTAATTACAGCTCGCTTTACTCACACTCTGGTTCATTTAAAAAGAAGAATGAAAAAGAGAGAGGAGGCTGTAAGACTGTAAATTACTTTGTCATTGCAGAGTGGATAAACACAAACCACACACACACACACACACACACACACAAACAAACAAACAAACACACTAATTCTATTGGAGGACTCCGCTGAAGGTCAGTAACTCTATAATAGCCAATAAAGGGAATTT
>JAVSBV010054653.1:0-10788 GCA_033117975.1 Parotocinclus spilosoma
AACGTGACTTAATTGTCGTAAAGGCCGACGTCACTTCCCGAGACGCAAGAAGAAAGCAAAAATAGATCTTTTTACAATTTTTTTTTATTTTTTTCAAATAGTAACGCAAAGTTACTTGGATAAGTAACTTTAATCTGATTACTGGATTGGAAATAGTAACGCGTTAGATTACATGTTAATAGAAAAAAGTGGTAAAATTACAGTTACACGTTACCGCCATCACTGGACAGCAGTGGGAGGATTGTTCTGAAAGCGTATTGAACCTGGGACTGTCGTGGCTGAAGATACTAGATCAGAAGGTCCAGGGTTCGAATCCCATCTCTACCAAGGTTGAGCAAAATCCTTAACTCACGAATGTTTAAGTAAATTTATTTGAGTTTGTGTATAGTGACGTTATCCTCCACACCAAACATGAATTTTTGTACATCCAAAAACGTAATGTTATTCTGTTCAGTTTTTGAAAACTTTCTCCAATCAGTGTCGCTTCTGCCTCTCAGATCCTGTACTTTCGGTCTGTTCTCCGCCTGGGAGAACAAAGTGTTTTTCATCTAATTCATTTAATTAAAAAAAAAAAATGCAAAATAGGCTAAATAAAACAGAGTGTGTATAGTTTAGAGCTACAGTCGAATCCGGTTAATGGGACCAGCCGCTTATTCAGACCAAATCCTTACGTACCAAAACAAATCCTATTATATACGTGTAATGTTTTTCCTTTATTTGGACCAAAATTTCCGCTTAATCAGACCGAAGAACGTGAGAGCGAGTAAGAAAAAGAAGCCACAAGTCGCCACTTAGAGCGGATGCAAAGCGGGTCAGCGATTTATTTCCGAAAAGTTGTGTTGACAAGAGCAAAACCAGCGGGAGGTGAACACACCCACCACTTTCTTGATTCTGTTCAAGTGTAGTCCGTCAAGAGAACATTCTTCAAACGTTGACTGGTTTTTAGTAAGAACTTTTTTACAGTATTATGCTTCACATGCTGAGTACCTATACATTGTGTTGTAGAACTTGGTTGCAAATTTATTTTTCAATTAACAAAGTTCGTAAGCAACAGTAGTTCTTGTTTGTAAGTTCGCTATATGTATAAATCGCACAATAGGTTTAATAAACATTTAATATGTTACATAGCAACATAGGGCATGTTCGTTTAATCGGACCAGCTGGTTATTAGGACCAAAACGATCACGCCCCGATGTGGTCCCATTAACCGGAATCGACTGTATTTCTAGAACTGTTATAACAGCACACTTGCAGAAACCCATTCTATTTTTTTTACTGCAGTGGACTAAAGAGTCTTTCAGGGTTTTTATTAATACAAGAAAACCAGTAAATCGGTATTCTTCAGACATTAAACGGGAGTGTTTTCAGTGAAGTTATTTAAGATATGAAGTTTCAATAGATAAACAATTTTGTTTATTATTTAAAAAACCTGTTTCTAGGCATTTCTTTGAATTGCAGGGCTATTTTGTTTTAAACTTTTACAGAAATCTGTGCAAAGCTTTGCATTTCTTAACTGTCTTTTATCGAATGTAAAATTTATCTTTTTGATCAGAGTGTATAGTTACTTCCATGTCAGACTCCCCTTCCTTTCCACCCACATTCACGTTGCCTTCAGGTCAAAACGTGCAACTAAAAAAGAAACCAGACACCTACAGCTTTCATTTTGGGCCCAAACTTTTCCCTACCTGCACCTCTTGCATGTTTAGAGTTAGACGATAAGAAACGGAAAAGGCAGACTCTGTGCTGACCTGTCTCTCTATCTACTGTCCGTCCGTCCCATCTCCGGACAAACAGCAGAGTTTCATCTTCTGCTCCCTGAGGGCACGAGTCGTTTGGTTGTTGGGAATTGGGGAATGGGGGGTTGAGGAGGAGGGGGGTTCGATTTTCTGTTTGTGATTACACAATTAGCTGTTGCTGCATTGCGTGACAGAGTGAGTCCGGTGTGTCAGGTTTCAGCCGACGCTGCTCATGCAGAGTCGCAGCTCTGTAGCACATGACAGATGGAGGCTTTGAGATTGCCCAATACTGCCGAGAAAACGGCAAATCACAGGGACAAACGCCGCAGGTTAGCGAGTTTAAATGCACAGAATCACTTTCAAAGAAAAGTGCTGAGCAAAGGATTTCTACACTGAGATCTCAAACTGTTCTGCTTTTATTTAGTGTTGGAAAAATGTAAGTTATATTTAACTAGACAACTAGAACGTGGTCATGCACATGGTCAGCAACAATACTGATGGGTTTAAGCTGGCCAATCAACTGAGCTGGAATCTGTAGCCAAAAACTGAACATGAAACCTTTAAAAGTCATGTCCAAATAAAAACAAAGACCAAAAGCAAGATTACATAAGTCCAGATCTGAATCAGGGTCAAGACCTTGATCATTTGAGCCCAGATCAAGACCAGAACCTAGAGCAGTCAGTTCTACATCAAAATCAAGAATTAAGACCAAAAGCAAGATCAGTCGAGTCCAAACCAAGACTTTGACCAGTTGAGTTCGGCTCAGAAAGAGACCTTGATAATCTGAGCCCAAGTCAAGACTTGATCTTTCAAGTCCAAACCAAGAACTAGATCAGCCAAGTCTAAAACCAAGACCATTCAATTCCACCTCAAAACCAAGATCATTGGGGTCCAAATCAAGGTCATTATCTTGATCAGTCAAACGTGGCTTAAGAAGAAGCTCAAAAGTCCAGTTTAACTAAAGACCGTGATCATTTGAGGACAGGTCAAGACAAAGACCTTGTTCATTCAAGTTCAAATCAGGACCAAACCCTGACCAGTTGAGTCTAGGTCTGGGCCGACCTCCTTCTTTTGCTCTTACACGCACAGTAATAAAACGCCCTGAGGTCATCATAAAGTCTGTGCACATTTGATACAGAAGCCAGAATAATAAGGAGTGAAATCGGAGGGTCGAGCACCGCTAAGAAAGAAAACTTCGCCATGCAGAAGTGTTTTGAGGAAGCAAATTTTCAATGATGCACTCATTCCTCTTTCTACAACCAGCAGCATAAGAGGAACTTCCTCTTTAACAGAGTAGAGTAGAGCAGAGCAGAGAATAAAAAACACACAGCGGCATTTCAGATCACACCCAAAGAGAAAATGGTACGACTTTAAATAATAAAGTACTTTTATAGCAACAATACCTAGCATAGACTTTCATGGCAGGGACATGTCATTATCTCGACACAGTAATAAAGCTGAACACACACTCCACTCAGTTCAGTTTATGAAGGTGCGTGCCCCTTTTAAATAAACCCGCAAATGTCTTTGGTGGTTCTCCATGTGGTATGTGACATTAACTGTTACACTGTTCAATCTAATAATTTTTTAATTAAAAAAAAAACAAAAAAAAAACATTTAATAAAATAAAATAAATAAACTTACAACTGCTGAGCTGCACCGAGAGGCTTGGGGGTTGCCAGGTGTGCTGTCTCTGCTTGGTACTGAAACGAGCTTTAAATTCCATTCTTTTAAGAAAAGTAAATATAATAAATTAGATTAAGTTTACAAGCCAGCTCAGGTCTATGGAGGTTTTGAAGGGCAAAAGTGAAGGTTTACCAGCCTTGAGCTTTTATCACAGTGCAAATCAAGACCAATATCCTTACCAGTCGATTATGGGCCAAGACCAAGACCAGTCAAGTCTGAGTCCAGACCACAACCAGTCAGGTCTAAAACAAAGCCAATATCAGTTGAGTTCAAATCAAGACCTTGATTATTTGAGCCCAGGTCAAGATCCAGACCAAGCCAAGATCAGTCAGATCCAAACCAAGACCAAGACCAAGATCAGTCAAGTCCAAACCTTGACCTTGATCATTTGAGCCCAGGTCAGGACCAAAACCTAGATCAGTTGTCCAAATCAAGACCAAGATCTGTCAATTCTACACTGAAACCAAAATCAGTCCAAACCAACACCAAGAACAGTCGAGTCCGAATCATAAACAAAGGTCAAAACAAAACCACAGTCAGTATTGAGTCCAATTCAGAATCAAGATCTTGACCAGTCAAGCCCCAGAACCAAGCCTAAGAGCAGCTGGGACTCTTTGACTTTGACTAAAAAAATGGGTTGCTTGGAAATCCCTTGAGGAACAATAACCAAAGAGTTTCAGTAAGTCTGAGGAGCCTTTCAGGAGGTGCGAAATGATCAAAGCTTCCCTGAGGAACATCAACGAGAAAAAAACCTTGAAGTTTTGATATTCTGTCCACATTTGAGATCTGGTCCATCTTATTATACTATGCATTTCTCTGACGTTCCTTACAACACCGTCTTGGAATTTAACAAAGAGTCAGCTTGTCCCACTTGGGAAAATCTATTTTTAGGTCTAAAGTGTGGGTGTTTCACAGTTTCTTCAAAACACCTGACCAAAATGTTCCTCATTATGTCCTTCAAGTAAGGTAAGGTAAGAGTAAGAAAAGAGTGTGTTTGTCCTGCTTTTGGAACCATAAACAAATAGTTCAAGTAGGTCCAAAGTCTTATTCTCTGCCTTCACATTGGTTACCAACAGTAAGAGCCCTGAGAGCAGAGATGAAACAAAAACACTCCAAAAAAGCTTAATCGTTTGTGGTTCTAGGTAGAAGATCCATATGCAAACTGTTTTCTACCAGAACTTTTCATTTAAGAAAACCATCACTGAAATGTAATAAAAACATTATTTGGTGCCAACTGTTCTGTTACATATCTGCTAACTATACACAATAAACCCCCATACTGCAAGGTTTGGCAACCCAAAAACACCATGCCACACAAAACTCAAGTTTATTACAGATAAATTCAGATTACAATCGGTCCCATCTCGCAGCTTCACCATCATCACTCATTTGTTATTACCAGAGCGATCATTACCTGTTGGCTCCGCCTCCTGCCGCGTACCAGTCCGTTTGTCCCAGTTTACTGGTTATACTGGCTTTATTTTCTCCCTTCAGCTTCGCGCTTTCTCCTCGTTAAACACTCACGAAAATAAGAATTCCCCCAACGGTGCCTCCACGTCTCTCCTCAGCTCCACAACCCAGAGACTGAAAGCCGCATCGCAGCACCAGAGCCTCAGCCCGGAGCTCAGCGGCAGCCATAACCGTCACGTGATCAATGGTGGGAATCCCACAAAGCCCCGCCCAACCCAGACACAACCCCGCCCACATAACCGGGGTCACCTCAGTGCAAATGGTGCTGAGTGTTTATTAGTGTGTGTAAATCTTCTCTGATTATCTGGCTCTGGTTAATAAATATCAAATACTTTTTTTTTTTAATCTTATTAATGCAAATATTTTATTTTAACAAATTCACATGATTAATTATAATACTAATACTGCATGTGTATTATTCATTTATAATTAATAATAATAATAATAATAATAACTATAATAATAATATTACAACAATAAAAGTAGCATTAAAATATTTAAATACTTAATTAATCAAGTAATGAAATCAATAGTAATCAAATTAATTATTATAAAAAATATAATTATATTATTATATTATGTAATTATATAAAATAATTATAACTTAATAATAATAGTAATTGTTATGATTATTACTATTATTAGAATTGTGATTCTGATTATGATGATCGTTATTATATTATTATTATTATTATTATTATTATTATTATTATTATTATTATTATTATTGTTGTTGTTGTTGTTGTTTTTGTAAAATAAAAATATAATAGCATTAATAATAATAATGATAATAATAATAACAAAAGCAATACTAACAAAAACAATATGAACATAATAATAATAACAATAACAAAAAACAGTAATTAAAGAGAAGTAAATAATATTTATTTAAATTAGTAATAGTATTATCTTAATATTATTATTATTATTGTTGTTGTTATTATTATGGTTATTATTGTTGTTATTATTATTAATAATAATAATAACAATAATAATAATAAACAACTAAGGCAACAACAAATAGTTATAATTATTATAACTTAATATACTTATATAATTTCATTACTTAATGATATTATGTCATTATAAAAAGTAGTAATAAAAATAAGACTATGAGTAATAATAAAAAATATTATTAATATATATAATATAATATTAAAATTAGAATTCTGATAGAAATAATAATAATAATAATTATTATTATTATTATTATTATTATTTATATTATTATTATTATTATTATTATTATTTTGCTCAGAGGAAGTTCGTTTTTTAGCTTTGGGAAAGATAAAGGCATTGCATGTGAACATTATTCTTTATTCATGTTTGCAGATCAGCAGCAGCTATTTTGAGAGGTTGTAGCTTCTTTACTGTCTTTGCATATCACTGTGATAAACTACCCCCACCCAAACCCCCGGCTTCCTGGGAGAGCTTTCGAGTCTCACTTTGCTGCTCTGTGGTTTGGCAAATGTGTCAAAATGCTGCTTGTGTGCCAAGACCTTTAACCCAAAAAGCATCATGTCTTCCTACTGACTGAACACGGAGACCTTTACTTAAAGGAAAAACACAGACTAAAACGGAACATCCTGATTTATGATATTGGGACTGATTATGATCGATTGATTTTAGTCTAAGGTCGACTTAACGTTAAATATAGATCGTAGAAATTGTGTTTTGTACTGCGTAAAAAAACCCTCAGTAAGCTCGTCCTGTTCCCTGCTACTGCATCCTGGACGACCAACCCAGCACTAGGACTCAGGAGCCACTACTGGGGAACACATCCATGCAACACAAAGGAACTCAAAGTGAGGCAGTATCTGACTCGGACTCACACTCTGATGCCACTTTCCAACCTGGACTTATATTAACGGTGCCATTTTCAACATGGACTCACACTCTGGTGCCACGTTCCAAGCTGGACTCATATTCAGGTGCCAGTTTTAATTTGGCCAATGTCCAACTTGGACTCCTAATCTGGTGCCAGTGTTCAATCTGGACTCATATTTTTCTGCCAGTTTTGACCTGGATTCATACTCTGGTGCCAGTATCTGACCTACACTCATAATCTGGTGCCAGTTTCGACCTGCATGTATAATCCGCTGCCAGTATCTGACCTAAACTCATACTCTGGTGCCAGTTTTGGATCTAGATTCTTCATCTGGTGCCTGTTTCAACCTGATTTTATAACCTGCTGCCAGTATCTGATCTAGACTCATAATCTGGTGCCAGTTTCTGATCTGGATTAATACTTTGCTGCCAGTTTTAATTTGGACTCAACACTGTATGATTATTGCTATAAGTCGTTATATCGTTTGAAGTCAGACAACCACATGGATCTAATTGATTGGTCGGACCGGTTCGAACCACAGATGAAGTAACCGCATGACTATGTGCATGTGTTATCTCTTATAATCTTCCCTGTGGGAAGCGGGGCCTCGGCGGGCGGTAACGCTAACACAACTAATCGCTCGACCCCTCTTGCTCTTGTTATTGCGTGAGTGTCGTGAAATGAGGAAACCTCTCCTGGATCCTCTGAGTGATTTCCATTGGGATTAAACTTGCTCACTTTGCTCAACTCCATCTTTATGAACCTCGCTCTGCTCCGGCTCGGCTCGGCCTCGTCCTCCATTCCAGGGGTCACGAGGCTTGACCGGGGGAAATGAGCTGCCTGTGGAGATCCCATCTGAGGCTGGGAAAGGGGCTCGCACCATTTTAGGATCAAAGACAAGCTAGTTTTCGCTCTCGCCGTTTCTGTGTGCGAATCTCCAGCGGTGCTGCACAGCCAAGCCCTAAAAAGCTCAAGTGCTGTTTAATTATCTGCACTGCGCTCTCTGGGAAGCCATTTTTCCAGCGCCGGGCGGCAAAAATGGGCTTTGTGGGGTTCAGTCTGTCTGAGCATATGTGGTAAGCCGTGTGGAATGTTTAAAATGGGTCCCAGATGTGGGCAGTGGCCGTCGTTAACCCTTTAGCTGCCACATCTGCTGTGGACTCGAGCACCTTATTTGGATATACGTATATATAGCTGACAGGAGTTTCACCCAATGAGGTCTCCTCCTGCTGTAGCCCATCTGCTTCAGGGTTTGATGTGTTGTTCATTCAGAGACGCTCTTCTGCATACTTCAGATGAGTTCATTTTTCTATCTGGGCATTTTCACCCAAAAACTGCCCTAGCTGAATATTTTCTCTTTTTCAGACCATTCTCTGTAAAACCTAGAGATGGCTCTGTGTGTGGAAATCCCAGTAGATTAGCAGTTGTTGAGAAATGAAGAATTGTTATTAAGGAAGAAATATTCGAAAAAGAAAGCACAATGATCAAATGAAAATACAAAAAAATTGAAATCATAATAATCGTAGTGAGGAAGGAAGGAAACAAAAAGGTTGTTTTGTTTAATATATTAAAGTCGCTATCTGCAACAGTAGCTATTTCAGCAAACACACTCAGGCTTATATCAGAACTAGTTATATACACACACAAGTAAATGCCACTTTTTACAGAGACACCAATTAAAGTAAATGCCACTTTTTTTTAGAGACACCAATTAACCTGGCTTTGGACTGTGGGAGGAAACCAGAGTACCCAGAATAAACCCTTGCTGACACGGGAAGGATATTCAGACTCCACACAGAAAGATCCCAGGCCATTCCATGATGGCATTGAACCCAGGACCGTCTTGCTTCCTCTTCCTTAGCCAGCGGCGCTACCGAAACGAAAAGAAACACAATAGGAAAAAGATGAATGGGAGACTGACAGAGAGAAAGAAAGTAAGAAAGAAAGAAAGAAAGAAAGAAAGAAAGAAAAAATAAAAAATGGAAAATAAAGGAACCCGTTTGAACCACTGCAGCAGCTGGGCTGAAGGAGAACCCATTGCTGTTGTTGTTGTTGTTAGCTTTACGATGTGGTCGCGGCCCTTTATGAGAGCGCTAACACGCCGTCGGTGGTTTTACTGGAGCTGCAGCAGCAGTTACGAGGCCGTGTGTTTGAGCCCGGGGTGTGTTTGTGTGGTAAAGTGCTGTCTAGGAGGCCAGAATAGCTGATATAGTGGAGAAACAAACTCAAGTGACCTCTCGCACTGTTTCTCTCTCTCTCTCTCTCTATCGCTCTCGTTTCATAAATTGCTCGGCTGCCTGCCAAAATGGAGCGATGGAATGAGGCCCATCGGACAGTGCACAACAACATCTAGAACCAAATGAACAAGTGGACTCGTCTGCCAACGTTTAGTGGAGAAGAAAAGAAAGAAAGAAGGGAAGGAAGAAAAGAAGGAACCTAAGCCAATCATTCTTACACAGAAAAATTTTTTGATGAAAGGGTAAAAGATAAGAAGAAATGAAAAGAAAAGCCATGAGTAGGTAAGAAAGTAAGGATATGCAAAAAGAACGAAATAAGACAGAAAAGAAGAATGAACAAAAGAGAAAAAGAAAGAAAGAAAGAAAGAAAGAGAATGAATGAAAGAAGCAGAAAAAAAGAAAAACAGAAAGAAAGACAAAGTTTGAATGTTTTGGGTATCTTGGATTTTTTTATGTTTTTCGAACATCTGCTCGTTAATGATTCATTACTCTGCTCAGGATTACATCCGTTTTATGTTTTGTCTATGCACCATGTCCCAGGAGTCTCCAGGAATATGAGTGTATGGGTGCTGCGCTGAATTGGCTGGTTCAGGGGGTGTTTCCATCTTTTGCCCTGTGCTGCCAGTTAGGTAACGCCCATTGTGACCTTGAATTGAATTAAGTGAGCAGAGTAAAGTGAAGAACTAAGTGTGTAATTGATGACTGGTGCGACAGTGTTTCTTTACTGAGGCATTCATCATCGCCTCTGTGTCGACCTGCCAAAGGAGTAGAAGAAAACACACACACACACACACACATTTTATGAGCCCAATAAAACTGAACAGCTCAGTAAACTACAATTAAAGACCTAAACCCTAATTAGGTGGAAATTACAGCTCGTTAAACGAGAGCTGGCTCAAGCGCTGGCACAGAGCGTGACTGCCAACATACCAGGCTCACACTCATCTACTACACATATTTACCCGGTTCATGTGGAGACATCTGCACTCAGTGTCTGAGCCAGACACCAGAGACTCTAAAAAAGGAGAAAAGAATGAGAAAACAACAACACAAAGAAATTAGGTGGGACTGAATGGAGTTCCAGGCATCCTAGCAAGACAGGAAGAAAGTTCTGGATTTTAAAATGGACAAGAAAGACAGTCAACCTGCTAAGAAAGACAATGAAGAAGTGAAGCCTTGGTTCTGTGGATTAAAAAAAATCGACTGATGCTGCAGAACTGAGCAGGTGATCCAAATCACTGAGTAATACTTACAGAGGACTAAGAGAGAGAAGAACAGATACACTGAGAGAGACAGAGAGAGAGACAGAGACAGAAAGACACAAAGAGATATGGTGAGAGAGACAAAGTGAAGACACGAATGTAAAACTGAGGTGTGGTTCCTATAAAAGTTCCACCATTTCATATGTGGGTGAGTTACGTCCTTATAATGTGTGACTTTGTTGGTTAATTATGGTCTGTGTGTGTGTGTGTGTTTGTGTGTGTATACCTCCCAAGGTAGCTTTACACATGTTTGGCCTTATACAGTGAAAAAACACAACACGTTAATTTCTGAATGTTCTGTGCTATTCAAATTTAAATTTCATGTTGTTACCATGCTAACATTCTGTTTTGTTAATGTAATTTGGTTGGACAACTAGTCATTGGGTGGAGTCTGTGCCACAACTACCCCTAATTCTCATCATTATCACCTCTAATTCTGATCATCACCACCCCTATTTCTGATCATCACTACCTCAAATTCTAATCATTACCACCCCTAATTCTCATCATTATCACCTCTAATTCTGATCATCACCACCCCTATTTCTGATCATCACTACCTCAAATTC
>JAVSBV010054664.1:0-10788 GCA_033117975.1 Parotocinclus spilosoma
AAGATACGGCAAGCATTAAAACTTTAAACATGCAGACAAAAATGTATTTAAACAAGTAAATCTTCCTTATGCTGAATTTTGCGCATTTTCTCAATTCTGTATGTTCCCACATGATGCCGCTAAATTCCAGCTCTCTCCGTAATCTTTTTGAGGAGTACGGATGCCTCAAATTTTGCTTAAATGTACGCTCGTATGTACGCACATTTCAGGCCTGTTTGGTGACCTGTTTCTGCATGTATGGATTGGAGCTGAATAATATTACATATCTAGTCAAATTTATCCAGCAGACCCAGAGCTGTACCACATGCCTCCTGTATACAATTTCTCAACCTCATCTTGCTAGCTTTCTCATTGCTTTTTTGACAGGCTACTTCATGTTTCATGCTGCCACATGTAAGGAGCAGCAGGAGTCACCTTGGGTTATCTCAAAACTAAGTTTGTGTGTTTACTTGGCAGAGAGTAGCGGCAGGAACAGTAGTCAGCGGCGATTTCTTAGTATTTGGCCCTCACAGATTGCAGTCTGTTTGCTCAGTGTTACCCAGTAGTGGTGCACTGAAATAAAAACACAAACGGCGATCACAGGTCTCTGGAGAGGCAAATTGGGGGTGTGGGGGGTTCTAATCTGACCCCTGCCAAGCTGCAACTCGTTCTTGAGCAAGATCAATCATAAGTTGCTTTTGATAAAGGTGACTTTTAATCTCTTGCTGGCCAAAAAGAACACGGCTGCTTAAAAAATGAACAAAATATCCTGGCTGACAGGGGATAGTTAAGGACTCAAGCTGTGATTTTCATTACCTTGTAGGTTTAATTGCCATTAAGAGGATGTTAAGATGGTGTTTCTCAGACTTCTTCACTGCCTTCCCGACCCAAAGTTTGGATCATTTACTGTAGCCGCATTCGTTTGCTGAAGCCTGCGTTTCGCTTGTGAATCAAACTGAATTTTGAGATGTTGGGGGATAAGGGGAACGCCTTCGCTTGTATGATTGGTGACTCCCGTCCAAGGCTGTAGTAGCTCAGAAAGTGCTGCACACACCGAAACATGTTGATACTGCGGTTTCTCTACCCCTGTGCACTAGTTAGAAATGAGGACTAGGTTCCATTAGGGTCACTCCGAGTGCAAGTAAAATACTGCATTGATGTTATGGCATTAAAATGCACAGTGACTGAATACTGCTTTAAACCTCCAGGAACACTGCTCTGTCTAATTTTCTTGTGTCAGCACAACACACATTTACCCGCCACCACCACATCAGTGTCACTGCAGTGCTGAGAATGATTCACCACCCAAGTACACTGCTCCCAAAAATAAGGGGATATCTCAAAATAAATGTAAAGCGATTAAAAATTAAGCATTTGAACTTTTCTTAAAACTAGAATGTCAGAAAAGCAAACAACGATTCACAGTTGTTTTGTAATGCAAATGAGAAGGTGAAAATGCACTATATAAAAGGCTTAAAGTGCTGGAGTATCTGAACGTTTCCTGATCTTAAGTGTACATCATGCAGTTGCCTCTGCAACGCGGTTTGCCTAAATGTAAAACTTGGAGAGTCATGGGACATCTTGAAGCTGGTCAGACACCGACAACAGTGTCCACAGCACTTGGAACATCCCGAACTTAAACAGTATGAAAAAGCTAAGGAAAGGTCACTCATCTTCCACAAAAGAAAGAGACGACTGCGGCTTGACCTTATATTCAAGAAGGAGCAGGTGCAGGGACAGTTTCTTGCTGCCACTGGACAACGGCTATGTACCCAGACTATACAAAATCAGCTCTGGCGTGTTGGACTACATGCCTGGCGATTAATAATATGATGTCTGTTGATATTTTATGTGCTGAAAAAATAGAAAAGGGGCTGATGGGCATAGTCATTGGACCAGTGGTCAGCTGTCCTCTTCTCTAATGAATCACGGTTGAGTTTGCAGCCTGACAATCAGCCTTACAATAATGCAAGGTCTTGCCGTGCACATCATCAACATGCTTCAGGAGGCAGGAAGTGAACACATGAACTGGCCTACACGTTCTCCAGACCTGAATCGCACGACCATGCTTTGAATGTACTGGGAGGAGGTCTGGCAAGCCATCCAAAGCCTCCCACAACACTTCTTGAGCTGGAAGTTGCCCTGGATTCTACAAGAACATCTGGCCAATCTGATCCTGTTCATGCTCACCGCCAGTCTTTGGCAGTCTTGAGTGACCAGACGCCCTACTGAACATTCAGTGTGGCACGCTCGTTCAGTTTGACATGCTTCTCTTCACCCCCATGAATATATCCCTTGCTACTCAATCACCATAATTGAGTTTGCATCTCATTCGTGTTATCTTTCCTTGACATTTAATTTGCTTTTTTTTATCTTCTTGTTTAATAGAATTAAATCAAATGCTTCTTTATTAATTACTTCATATTCATTTTGAAATGTTCCCTCATTTTTGTAAGCAGTGTAGTAGCTGATCTGGGCTGGTCAATGTGGGGTTATCACAAATAAATTTATAATAAATAAATAAAGTAAAAATATGTAGAGAGTATGTAGAGAAACAGACTAAAGTACTAACTACAAAGTGAACCCACTTGGTAAGTGGAACTGAGCTAAAAAGTGGGCAATGAAAATAGAAACAAGTTGCCTAATAAATTGATTATTAAGTTTATATACGCTTGGGTCGAAACTATACGTTACCCATAAAAATAGCTTTTATACCCAAACTATTTTTGCTTAAATCCCATTTTGTTGGTGTTAATGATCGATGGAACATAATCATCACCATCAGCTGTTATTTGCTTAAAGTGTGAATTACCTCTTAGATCAGCGACTGACCTAAACACATGGTTGTGCGTGACAGAAATAGTCCTAACGGCCAATTTCTACTTCTTTACCATGAAACACGGAAACGAGCCCACCAAACCTGAGAGGAAAAAGACCGTCAGACCATGCGAGTTTGCGCAATAAACAAAAGACAAAACATTTGTCTTAGACAGAAATAAAGTCAAGACGTCACAGGACGCTTTAGATAAATTAAGGCTACAACACAGAGCTAAAGTGTCCCCTTGAGACAGCTTTGGAACCAATTCTTCCCTATTCTTTTTAAATTCGCCAACTTTGACAGCTTCGCATCTTGTGTCTTTGGGCTAGCAAAGAATGCAGCCTTTAATTTATGACCCACTTCACCCTCAAGATGCTCTCAGGCACCAAAAATATGAAAAGACAACATCCCTGGGCTGCTCGGGCATCTACAGAAGAGACGAGCACAGGTATAGTCTCGACTTTGCACCGTTAATCTCTGTTGCCCTCGTCCATCACTTCGCCTCGCTGTTGTCACAGTTCGTGCTCACGCACACGTGCACACACCCTTCTGGCTTTCAACCTGCCTTCATCTTTCTCTGCGGCATTAATTTGTATTTAATGGCACTAGACAACGGTCAAGGCATCGGCTCTGATAACTGAAACTCCGCTCACGTCCGGGGGTCCAGACACAGAGCGGAGTAATGCAGTGGCAGTTAATGGAGCTAAAAGCCCTTTTCTTTTCTCATACAGCATAACAAAGAGAAACATGACAGCTTGTTAAGGGCCTCGCCGAGTCACCGGCCATCCCTGAGCCACCTATTCTTATTCCGTTACAGCTAAACAACAGTGCGTGTGGCCAGCTGTCACTATGGATACAAGGCCTCTCATTACTTTTCTGATAAACACACATTGGGGAACACACACACACACGAAAAAGAAGTCCAAAGCCCAAAAACAAAAGCCTCACACAACCTGTCAGCATGCCCTTGTGCATAGGAAATATTTCAGTTCTATTTTCTTCTGAAATAAAGGGACCAAGCCAGTTTTTTTTTGGCCCGTTCCAGAAACCAGTCCGTCCCTTTTTACCCTTTAGCAGCTCGACCTTGAGAGCACACAGAAAGCTTTAATTTGCCTGAACACTCCCTTCCTTTCAGCATTAATAAAAATCTACTGGGATGTATCGGTTTACATAGTGCCTTGCCGACGGACCCTCGACCTCTTAACTAGAACAAAATGCCTGCCATTTGCAGCGAGAGCGCTCTTGGGGTACACTTGGGTACAATTATCAGTGCAGGTTAACGTGACCTGACACAACAGCAATGCCAATAGTTCAGAGAGAAAAGAGCCAAGAACCCATAAAGAACTTTCAATTCAGTTCATGTTTTTCAAAGCGCAGCTATAGATACCTTGCTTTTCTGAGATAACCGTTTCATGTGCAGTCACCGAGAACTTTATTAGGAGCACTATATTTAGGCTTTGTAGGGGGTCCCTTTGCTCTCAAAACAGCCTCACTTCTTTGAGGCTTGGATTCTACAGGATGCTGGACTTTTTTTTTCGAGATTTTCGAGATGGTAAATGAATGGGCGTGAATGCATCATGCAGTTCCTGCTAGGGGTGTGCCATATCGTATCGTTCGCGGTGATACCTGTATAATATAAAGCATCCATATCGTGATATTCCAACGTCTTTACGTAATGCATTTACACAGAGTATGGCGTACTTACTTTTCGTGATTTGTGTTCACGTGATTCGTTTTTACGTGAGTGGTTTGGATCCATCTTTCTTTACTGCCCAGATTGGCAGCATGTCTAGTGACAACATTTGTCTTTTCATCTGTTGCTTTGCTTTCACTTTTTTTGCAAAATGATTCCTCTAATGTTTGCTGGGTGTGTTTTTGTGCTAGTAGCATGACATTTTTGACATAATCTTGATAGTTTTCATGGTGGTTAGTTCGCAGATGGTGAATTGTGACTGGCCATGGACCCTTGACCTTTTAACAAGAACAAAAGAGCGCTCTTGGTGGACACTTGGGCACAATTATCAGTGCAGGTTAGTTATTATGATGTCTTTAACGGGATCACCCTCTTTTCAGCAACACCCGTCTTTTCAAAGCCAGACCACTTCCACACTTTTGAGGATGTGGCAATTAAATCTACCGACTTTGACTACGAGGCTGATGGTGACAATTTGACTTTGACTTTTTTAGAAAACACACTGTTACAAACCAGTCTCAGGATAAAAACAGGTGGTATAGTGGATCTAAGCCTTTTAATGAAAGTCAAAAATGTGTTTATACATAGTATTACGAACAACGCAGAAGTTGAGCCAGATGAAACTGAGACTTGAGTGAATCTGAACAAATCGATATAGTTATAGGTGAGAGATACGCAGGTAATGGGGCAAACAAGGTAGTAGTACTTACAATAGGACAGGCACATACACTTACAAGCACCATTTGCAGCTTGTTTCAAATGACCATTATAAGATTATCCACACATGCGTGTGAAACGTGCACAAATGTCTCTCAACACATAAACAGAACCCAGCCTCTAGTCGTAACCTGAGCTAATAGGCATGCAAGAACATGACTACGAGGCTGGTGGTGTCTGTATTTTGTCTCCTGATGCAGTTTGTTCACTTACTTTTAACTTAGTCATGCCTTTTGAGGCACAATGTTAGCTCAATCTGTTTGTCCACATGCGCAGCAAGTCTATCCCACCTGGTCATATGACACAGTGATGTGAGTGAGTGATATGTTAATTATAGATGATACATATTACACACCCAGTTCCTAGCCAGATTTGTTTAAAAATGGTGTCACTGTCAGTGTTGGATGAGACGAAAAACTCAAACGTAATTGGGGCTATAGATAGGAATTTGTTGTGACTGTTCTGTCATCGATTTTGACAACTGTAGGGATTCGCAGAGGTGCGTGATTGACACCATTTCTTGTTTAAATTAATGTGCAAAGACACATTTCATAGCTTGCTTACTGTAATTAAGATGGCTATAATACAAAAAGGTTACTTTTGAAATAACATACAATTCCATTCTGTTCATGGCAGTTTTGTGTTTTAGGTGGTAAAACTCATCCCTCATTTAGGGGCTCCAAGGTCTGAATCTCAAACTGAAGATACCTCCACGTGACACCTGAACACAGTGTTGAACGCTTGGAGGATTTTGATCATTACATGTCACTGCTGCTTGTTGCGTTGCCTCTGGTGTCTGGGACAGTCCTACAAATGTGTACTTAACCTGAACTCTAGTAGGGTCAGCTTCCTAATCATAGTCACCTCAAATAAAAAACTCCAAGCCTGGTTTGTGGGCGTGTAATATTTAACGTGCCGTGCAACATTCAGTGTGGTCAGCAAAAACTCATTCGTGCTACATCTAGTCCTGCTTTAACTGTATTAATCACAAAAATGAGGCAATACTTCAAAGTGAAATATAATAATAAAATATTCCCTAATGTTTGTGAGCAGTGTAGGAAATACCAGCGCTGATTCCACGGATACATAAACAACAATGTTGCTAGAATTCTGCATCCTGCTGTTTGGATTTGATCCACTACTAAATCTGAGGCCTGAGCTTTAAGCACAATGTCATTTTGGACCCATTAAAGTGATTAGTGAGTACTGCAAATATGCTAACTTTAGCAGGTTTCTAAAATTGCAAACATTAAAGCATGGCTGTTTGTATATGCGGTTGCGATGCGTTTGAAAAAAAAAAAAAAAATATAGGAAACACTGCAAACTGTCCATCGATTAGTGTAAGTTAAGTGCCAATCAAAATACTCAATTATGTTTTTTACTTATGATCGGGCTAAAGTAAGATAAAAGGTACAATCCAATCATGATATGCACACACAAGCTATTCTAAAAGCTCAGAATTCGAGCTTTATTGGATCCAGAAGGCTTTGAACTCTAAATCAAGTTTCCCCACAAGAAGTAATGTTAACAAGATTATTCTGTTTCTGACACCAAAATATAAAAAAAATGTACTAATATATTAATGTGTAAGTAATAATTAAAAGCATGAATAAATGTAAATGAATAAATGTAGGTCACACACATAGTCACACACTAAGGGCCACCTTTAGGGCCACCAATTAACCTAACACGCATGCCTTTGGACTGTGGGAGGAATCTGGAGTACCCAGAGTAAACCCACACAGACACAGGGAGGACAGGTAGACTCCACACAAAAAGGACCCAGACTGCTCCACCCTGGAATTGAACCCGGGACCTTCTTGCTGTGAGGCAGCGATGCTACCCACCAAGCCAAAATCAGACCTAATAAATCTGATTGGCATTTTACCTCTACTCTGACGTACAATTGGTACAATCCTACAGTCAAAGCACTTTGAGGTTAAGAGCTTTTGTCAAGGACCCAACAGTGGCAGCTTTGGCAGTGGTGGGATTTGAACTCTGTACCTTCTGGTCCACAGTCCACTGACATGGTAAAATTGTTCAACTTTTTGCATTTATGCTCTTACAGCAAAGAAGCCACGACAGGATGTGAAGGCAAAGCTAGAATAAGGGAAAAGTGCAGAATGAAAAACCCCAGCTTAGTTTAAAGGTTAAAAACACGATCATGGGTTAAAATGCTGTAGAAGGTACAGCCAATGAAGCACTCTCTTAGAGTGGTGAAGACATGGCACCGGTGTAAACACTCAGGTACTTCTAGAGTGCTGCTTGCATTTGAGATGCCTCAGATGTCTCTTACACACACGCACGCACGCGCGCGCACACCACACCACGCGCACACACACACAAAAAGAGTGTAACAAAAGACAGAGAAACTGAGAGAAAATATTTTCTGCATCATTATATACTGCTCACATATTGGTGGCTATTTTTAATTGAAATATCCCATAATTAAAACATCCATGAATTTTTGTGAGCAATTTTTGTATTAAATCGACATGTCTAAAGGTTTGTTTTATTTGAAGATTCTGAATGAGGTAGAGATTATGCCATAAAATCGATTAAATCCTATTATATCTTGCTGTTACCTGCATATTCTTTATCGGCGCCAGAAAGGTGGGGGTTAATTGTATATGTATATACTGTATATATTGCCCTTATTCCAAGTTCGGTGTACACAATTGTAGATGTAGACACAGCATTTAGTGGGCTGCGCTTACACTCAAAAGCCATTGGCTCCCCAATGCAGCTGGCTAAGGATCTGAAAATAATGATAATTACCTCTCAAATCAGAAGATGCTTATGAAATTCTATGTTGCAAGTCGAAATGGTTGTGAAATAATTCAATTCACAGAAATTAAAGTACATACACGTATTGTTTAAATTGTATTTTATTATTTATTTAAATTGTATTATTTACTTAATTTTACTGTTACTACAACTTAATTATTTATTTAACATCTAGGTCACCCAAGGAGCATAGGTGCCTTTTTGAGTCTTGGTCCTCCCAAGTTTCTTTCTTCTTTATTCATGGAGTTTTTCTTTTCCATTGTCGCCTTTGGCTTGCTTAAATTTGGGATTGGCCTTTTAAGATAATATAGTATTGTAAAGCTGCTTTAAGACAATGCTCCACTGTAAAAAGCGCTATATATATATATATATATATATATATATATGTGACTTTGATTAAAAGGCCTAGATCTTAGGTTTGTAACAGTGCATTTTCTATAAAGTCAAAGTCATAAATGTGTTTATACATAGTATTAAAAACAACGTAGAAGTTGAGCCAGGTGAAACTGAGACTTAAGTGAATCTAAACAAATTGATATAGTTATAGGTGAAAGATACGCAGATAATGGGGCAAACAAGGTGGTAGTAGTACCTACAATAGGACAGACACATACACTTACAAGCACCATTTGCAGCTTCTCTCAAATAAACAAAGTTATCCAACCCATGCGTGTGAAACATGCACAAATGTCTCTAAACACATAAACAGAACACAGCCTCTAGTCCTAACCTGAGCTAATGGGTATGCAAGAACATGACTTTTGAGTACATTAAGTACCCCAGGCTCTGCTCTTGGATTTGCAGCATTGATTGGCTGTTGAGCTGGCCATCCTTTACATTTTAAAAAAATGATTTCTTGTTATATTAAACTACGCATACCTACAATAGAAATATTGTCGGATAAAAGAAGCGGTTTAAAAACAAATCCCAACTGTTAAGCATAGGGGTGGATTTCTTTGAGATTGTAAGGCAGATGATTGTGAATGGCACTAAAAGTAAACGTTTGATTCTAGTCAAAATCAAATCCAAATAAGCAGAGGTGTGCACAGACTAAAGGAGGGGAAATCCCAATGTTGTTTGAATATTTTATTTTGTGTTACTGTAGCTTGCTGTCATTTGTAAACACAGGTTAATACATTTGATCACGTATAGAATTGTATTCCCCTCACATCCCATTATTTACATTTACATGATTTAGCAGACGCCCTTATCCAGAGCGACTTACAGTTAATACAGTCTTCCAATCCAGGCAATTGTGGGTTAAGGGTCTTGCTTAGGGACCCAACCATGGCAGAGGTGTGATTTAAACCCTGGACCTTCTGGTCCAGAGTCCAGTACCTTAACCACTAGGCTACCACAGTCCCATTATCATTAATACAGGGCTTATTTAATTAGGGAATCACTAAACTGTGTTGGCCCACGTTTGCACTCAAATGTATCGTCATTACTTGCTTTCTTGATCTATTTCACTTTTTAGTCTTGCAATTTATCACACACTCTCGAGCGACTTCACAACCGATAACAAGCCAAGTGTACAATCCAAGCAATTGTGGCTTAAGGGCCTTGTTTAGGTACCTAGCAACGACCTCTCTGCAGCACTGGAGATTGAACCCTGGACCTCTTGATCCATAATCCACTGTCTTAACGGCTGCACCTTCACTGTCTCACACTGAGCTCCCACATTCAGTATCGCCGACTAAGCTAACGATTGGTTCGTTGCCATCATTTCTATTTAACTCGTTTACATCTCTTGTAAGGATTTGTCTCTACACCGTTCCTTCAGGGTTTTATTTAATCACGAGCCTAATTTATGTTGTTAACGCAGACCTGTTTGCTCACATCTGTGTAATTTAGTTTGTCTCTCAAGGACAATCGATATAGCAAGGCAGCTGATAAGCCTACTTTAGGCTCACTTTGTCACTGAACCCTAAAGCCTGCACGAAAATATCTCCAATATACAACAAGATCGATTGAAAACAGAGTGGTGCGCATGACCTCGTTTGAATTCTACAGTCATTCGATCCGTTCAGTGAACTCGGTCTGAATGAGCCGCAGCACTGGGAGCAGATGGTTTCATTTAAATAATGGAATTAAATACAAGTTAAGGAAGATGAGCCTGTTCGTAGTAAGTGCAAAAAGAGGAGGAGGTTGTTGTAGAGCGGTGGATTGCGAGTGAGCACGAGCGAGCATGCACGTGTGCGATGCCTTGCAGTGGACTGGTGTTTTGTATTTGGTTTCTCAATGGTGCTACTTATCTAGTTTTAAGCTCTAGGCTAGTTTTAACGTTCCTGTTCTAAGTTGCAGTTTTATTTATTGCAACATCATCTGAGGGTGATTAGTCAGAACACTGAGTGGGTGTGGCTATAATAACAATGGAAGTTGCCTCAAATTGTGAAAGCAAGCAGCGACGTAAGTTTGCTCTTACAGCTGCACCTACAAAGTACAGATGCTCAGCATGTGAAGCATAATACTGCAAAAATAAAAAAATCCAGTCAACGTTTGAAGAACTTATGCAGTGTGATCTGACGCGTTCCCTTGATGGACTGCACATGAACAAAATCAAAATCTTTGAATTTTGAATTATGCTGGTAAAAGCATAGATTCTCCCGGAGAGCACAGGAATCCTCCCACATCTCGCTGATCCGCTTTGCAGTGGCTAAGTGGCGACTTGTGGCATTTTTTTCTTATTCGCTCTCTGGAATTTTGGTCCAAATAAGCATTTACATTTACAGCATTTAGCAGACGCCCTTATCCAGAGCGACTTACAACTTATACAGTCTTACAATCCAAGCAA
>JAVSBV010054685.1:0-10786 GCA_033117975.1 Parotocinclus spilosoma
AAATGTTAGGCAAAGACCTGTAGGTGGCAGTAGAGGGCTGGGGAGAAACTCAGGAGCATTGTAGTGATGCCAGAGTCTAAGAGTTTCTTTGTAATATTATATATATTTCTTATTCGCTGTCAGGTTCTTTGGTCCGATTAAGCAGAATTTTGGTTTAAATAAGTGAATAGCTTGTTTCGGTACTTTAGGATTTGGTCCGAATAAGTGGCTGGTCCCATTACCCGGTGGTCCTATTAACAGGAATCGACTGTATTATTAGCCAGACAATGACACCTTATTAATTTAATTTTGGATTGCATTTTTTTCTTCTCAGTAGTGATTCAGTGAGCTTTTTAAAACTATTTTAGTAAGGTACTGGGAACTGACTCCATTTACCATTTACCCAATATGTACACTTGCATATTCAGTGAAACTGCATGAAAATATTTGCTTGCGGATTTATTTATATCAAATCCTAACAGGATTTAGTTGTATTGTGCTGTTGGGCTGTTGCTCATTTGTGCTAGCATGAGGTAATGTCTACTAAGAAGAATACAAATCACTTATGTAAGCTCTGAATAAGGAAGTGTGCTAAATGATAAATCCATCCGAAAAGCAATAGAACTACTTTAATAACTGGCTGGGCAGCTGTCACTATTTCAAAAGTTAATGCTGATTTTATTGATGACCTATGTATCTGAGATCTCTGAAAATGGACTGTTGGGACCACTATACTAACATCTGTAATGTCTATGCAGTCATTTAGATCAATGGAAACAAAGTGTCTACAAGCTAATGTTCTTGAATGAGACCAAATCTTAAGCTGTCTTGAACACATGCCTCATTCCTGAGGTGAACCTTCCTCTCTCTCTCGTCTCTTGGGTCTTATCTGGGCAACCCAGACTGGTGACTGATTGACGACAGGTTTTGCTGGCTGCACTTCGGTGTGTTCGGCAGGAAGAGAAAGGCAGAAGGAAACAGGGAGCCTGAAAGCTTTCAGCGCTGGGTTGCTGATTCAGCACCAGCATACCTCGCTGGATGAAATAATGAGAACAGTACACTTTTCGTTTCTTGGGCTTTCCCCGGTGTTTTTTAACAATACCTGTGAGGAATGGAATATGAGGACTGGGAGAAAAGTTCTTGAGCGTCCTTTTAAAAAAAACAAGGGCAAGAAGAAAGACATTGCTTTGGGCTTCCTGTATGACTGCCTGTTATAATACATACTTCCCAGATTAGAAAGAGTCCAAACTCCCTCGGGGGGATCCTAGAAAACATGTCTCGGTCTTGGACATTCCTTGCTTTTAAACAACTACAACCAAACCAACTCAGAATTTAAACTATACTAAATAGCCATTTGCTGGGTCAAGACAAACTAATATATAAACAAAGCAGATACAGAATGATTTAAAACAACATCAGTATCAAGTGGTACAACCGAGAAGTGAAACGGCATTTTAATTTTCCCTGTTTTGAGGTTGCTTGCAATGAGAAACTGATCTTGGGGTTGATCTCAAGCTCTTTAGTTATAATCTTGGTTGGTATTCATGATGATTCCTCACAAAAATATCTTTTTGGTTCATTTTGCCAAACTTATGGTAGCTATACAGGAATGTGATGGTAAGCACTCCCCTTTAAAAGCAGACTGACATTTTTAGATTTACATGCAAATTACATGATTATTCCATATTTTTTTGTCTAAACCATGAATTACTTCGTAATTTGCTGCTGATCTAAATACATATTAAAACAATTTAATTATTTCATTAATTTAATTATTTTGTTTCACACAAGCGAAAATTGTCAGCTACTAAACAAGAAATTGCATGATTACAGCATGATAGGTTGTAAAACATCACACAACAACATTTCTGTACTGTTCTTTGCTTTTTTCGAATATTTCTCCAAAATAACTCAGTCATATTGGAATGCTTTGGATGCTTTTTTTACTGCACTTTTTGCGTTACAAACACGATGTGTATTAATGTGTTCCTTATCTTCCTGACAGCCAGAGGAAGTTCTTTTAAATGAATCCAGCTGTGATATTTAGACTAGCAAGTTCTCTCAGATCTAATATTGGGTTTATGTGGAGTTTAGCGCTTGTTTAAATCTAGTGGGTGTTCAAGCTTTTATTGTTCGATGCTGTTTGAATATATGGTGACAGGGGCTAAGTTCAAGAGATCTGATTCCTACCAGATTATCCAGTCTGGATATACACAGTCGTTACAGGGCTGTAATATTAGACTCTCTTTCTTTAATAAAGATCTGCTTCCTGCCATGGTGACCTGGTTTAAACTGAATGCAACAGTGTACTTCATGACATCAGTTACATGGAATTGTAATATAAAAGCCATATGGGCCAGCACATTTGGAGACTTTTTGGCATTTCATTAACGCCTAACACTTAGAATGCTCTAAAGCTGAGGCCTTTTGATTCTTTTGTAAATCCAGCAGAGCATCATTTGGGGAGTTTTACAATCAAACGGTCGATTAACTTGAGCGATTTTGATAACAATATTTGATTTTTGCCATAGAAAACAAGGAAAAGACACTGAGAAATCTTAGGGGAGTAAGCATTACTCACTTTGATGGGCCTTGGAATAGTCTTAGGATGGTGAACAGAGCTTTAAAAAGTTAGGTTGTCAAGACGTCTTCTGCCAAAACATGTACTGCATCCAACGAGCCTGTTTGAACTTTAGATGTGTAATTAATAATAGTGAATAGTGTGTTTTCTTTCTGTGTCTGGAATTTTAAGCCATTCAAATTACAACAGCATGACATCCTGCTGATTGTTAAACGACTAATCTGGTGTTCACAATTAGGCAAGATCCATGTCATCATGTTCTTAGATAAGGGGGTCCAAACTTTGTTACCCGAAACCACTTTAGCATTTGACTTAAGCAGTCATGCCAAGTTTAACTTACATGTATAGTGTGTTTTACAAATAACACAGGTCTCAAACGAGGTATATAGACTTTTTTGAATGAAAAAGTGTTGGCTGACAATGAATATGAAAATCTTCCTAACTATGATGAAACCTTTGGAGGACAATGACTCAACAGAGACTCATCCTCCCTGTGTAGTGTACTTACAAACTTGACCAAAATGCCAATCATTATAATTTATAGGTATTTTCTACTTGCCTTTTTTCAGGCATCTATATGCATGTCTCAGTCAGTTAAGAATTTATGACCAAACTATTACTTTAACCAGTCATATAGATGCTTTCTCTGGTTTCTCGCTCCCCAATGGTCAGTGTCATCAATCGAAGCTCCACATGTACATACATGTAACAGAGCACACCCCTCCTCCTCTCTCTGCATACCTCCTTCCAAGATCAGGGTGACTGTTCATACCCCCACACAGCTGCTTCAGTTTAGTTTCCTGATCTCCTGTCATTTTCCCTGCCAGTTGGATCGCAGACTCTCCGAACACAGAAACAAAACCAGACAGCGCTAATGAAGGCTGACGTACACTGTTCTCCAGCATTTATGGCCTGTTGCAGAACTCTGCATAGATTTAAAGTTTTCAACACCAGATTCAATTTATGAAGGCCTTGATCATTGTGAGATGTGTAGGAAGCAAGGATTATAATGTTTTAGAGGACATTTAAAATAATTCCAATATTATCTTAATAAATCTTTCTAATGCATCCATTTCAACATTACTACACCTAATCCAGAAAATAGAAATATACATATATGCAGTTCAGAAATATTGCTTATGATATGCTACTATCACTAATGCATATGGATCCTCAAATTATCACCAAGCAGTCTCCACAAAAGCATAGCATACAAATATCCTAAAGAACACCACCTTCACTAATCAGAAGTTTTGATTACTTTCTTGTAGTGAGTCTTTATTGTCGTTCATATCAAAAATGGTTAAAATGTAAATGAGACGCCCATGCAAATAACTAGCGAGGTAGTTAACTGTGAATAAAATATGCTAGCTCACTTCCACATGGGATTTCAATCTTTCATATATTTCTATATAACATTCGCTAACATATTCACCAATGGGACTGAATTTTGTTTCACTCTTTATGAAGCTGGGCAGACACCAAGGTTAATGTAAAACATTTCCAAAGATAGTGTTTTCAAACATTGGCCCAAAACTGACAAAGACTAAACTTTCACTGCCCTGGCGGAATCGTGACCGTACTGTTGTTTTTATAAGGTTAGTGGTAACCAAATAACAATTGAGATACATATTTTTTGGCTGGGGAGGTTAGATCATAAATCAGATTCAGTAATTAGAAGGGTTGTCCACAAGCTTTTGTCAATTAAGGTAGTCCTTAATTTATGATGGGGATGTGTTCCAACAAATCCACTGTGAGCTAAATATATCGTAAACTGAGCCTATCTTCTAGCCTTTAAACAGACATTAAACACGCTTAAAACACTTAAGGTAAAGTTGGAAAAAACAACTGACACAAATCTTATTTTATAATAAACTACTGAATAATGCATGTAATTTAATAAATAATGCATTGAAAGTGTAAATCTATTTTTTTTCACAAATCTAATATTTTCACGGCCACAATTTCACTACTTTTCCCAGCCTCCATCACTCCAACCATGTGACTCACTACATCACGCACTGCCAAGTTCCTCATTTGGCAGGAAAGAGTGCGGATAGTATTGGACTGCGTATCGTTAGAAAAATCGAAACAAATTCAGAATATGATTTCTGCTCAACGTGTATTTATGATAATTATTGGATTTGCATCGTATAGTCGAAATATCGTAAGTCAGGCCATCATAAAAAAATTTCGATCTATCTTTTTGTATATAGGAGACCCTATATGCCAACCCACCTCCCCACCCATCTTGGATCATACATACTGCACAGGCAGAACCCTTGACTGATCTGTCCCTCTCAGAAGTCAGGTCAGACTGTTAACGTGCACATTGTTATATAACCTATTAACTGATTACCTGAGAAAGAAGTAGTAGTTATTGTTCTCTACCACACTGTATGAATAGCACGGGAAGTAACCGAGTCCGGTCACATTGAAGCGGGACCCCGCGGGGACTTCCAGCATGCTGCCCCAGGCCTGGTCACACAGCAGCTCGATCTCAGCTGAGAAGAAGAGCGCGGTGTCGCTCTGCCACGGTAAGTAGTTATAGGCGGCTGCCCCGTGCGCGTCCTCGTGCACCGCCAGCACTTTAGCGAACACGATGATCTCAGCCAGCTCTGCTCTGCAAGCTTCAGTCTGAGGTCTCCAGTCATGGGGCAGTTGACATCCCGACACCCCATACACACACCCCACCAGCAGCATCACGAGCGCACGCATCCTGCGAACCGGTACCGAAGAACCACCGAGTCCAGAGCCTTAATAGTTCTATTCACAGCGGGCAAAATCCATGTAAACGCCAGTAAAGTCACTGTGTGTGGGTGCAGAACGTCTGGAGTCTTGATTCAAGCCTTCTGCTCCCCTACAGAGGGAAACTTTCCTACATCCCTGCAAAATCTGGTATTACGCACGGCTCGTGCGCAGCGCGCAAAATCCTGTATAACACCCCGGACCTGCAAATTCCACCCCATTCACGGTTTTAAACCCGCCCCATTCAGCAGCATGTGAAACAAAACACGCATTACTCCCACTCTCTGATTATCCTTCTTATGATGAACCATGAGCAAAGCCCAAGGGGTGTTTAAAGATGACCTGTTTTAGGGACACCACTGTACCCCTCTGCTTGTTGGTCAGTCGCTGGGGCACAACTGTAAAAATAATTTAAAAAAAACAAAACACTAAATTGATTAAGTGACTTAACACTAACGTGAGCATTATCCCACCGTGGATGCAAAATGAAGAACAAATTAACACCAAACATTGTTTTCATTAATTGTTTATGCACAACTGATGACTTTACTTTAGATATATAAGCAGCTAGCTATTTTTTAAACTTTCTTTAAAATACTTGTAGATGTTAATCTCCAAGCCTTAGTCGTTCAAGCTTTTGGAAAGATGTGGAGGCATTACGGGACATGTATTGCCTTTAGTGAACGTGCATTCTGCTCAACAAACCAGGATAAATTTGACCATCATGATTTTAGTGGGGCACAGCAACATTTTGCTAGTACATGATACCCATGGAAAAAATAAAACATATTTAAAAATAAGAACCAGCTTTTTGTCCAGTAGATTAAATCACAGTGGTTCAGTCCTATACCAAACGAGGACAGGAGCTGACAAACAATTTTTCTTTTGGAATCCATGGCTTTTAGTTTTACATTCATAGGCGATAGACTGTTTATGAGTAGACTGAGCTTACATGCGGAAACTTGCTACATCTATCCACCACCTTTGCCCTTATGAGTGTGAGAGGCTGATCTTAAAGCAGGAGGAAGATAAAGCCATCTGAACAGGCCACAGTGCTGTTGAGGCTTGAAGATGAGACCCTGTATAACACTTAAAAAAAAAAGACTTTATCACAGAATCTAGAACTCAAAGTCAACCAGGAAGACTGGTCAAATGTATTAATTTCAATTCTACAATGATTACATTAAAGGTGCTGGACATGCAAATGGCACACTGCCAGTTCACTAGCTTGCCACCAAAGTGATCCATGAGTCTCCAGGTCAGGTTAGGAGTCATACCTAAAGGCCTTGTTATCATCTCACAGTGCTGCATCAGCAACCCCCTCCAATCTGAGATGGATTTAAACCCCTTTCAGGCATGCTCATACCTGCACCCTGTGTTCTCTGGAAGTGGCTATGGACTCTGACTGGGAAAATAGAGTTACAACAAGAGGGTAATTATAACTGCTTGATTTGACATTATAACAGTTATTTTCTAAAGATGTTTTGAATAGTTTATTTTCTCAGTGCATATGGTCAGACCCGTCACATATATTAGTTGCTATCTCTTTACTGCAAGATAATGATAAAAAAATGTACAAACAAGCCTTTTGCATTTTAAATGCTGCAATTAGTGTTACATTAATTAAAGTAAAGGCTAACTTGATTAGTTTGTATACATAATTCTGTAGAGAGAGAGAGAGAGAGAGAGAGAGACGGAGATTTGTCATTTAACTTTGCTACTCCTCCAGAGAATTGTGCTATGGTGCGATTCAAACAGTAGGTGGCAGGAGACACCAGGATAAAACAGTCATATAATTCATTGGAAACTGTCAAATTCACATGCACCACATTTCAATTAGCTTTATGGTTCTAAAGGCGCAAGGACAAGCTGGTGAACCTTTTAAACCTTTAAAATGAGATCTGGCTAGAATGAAAGAAGTTATTTTTCATCTTCAGCATTAGATGTATCCTATTCACAAACATAGATTTGAAGTATAGTATTGATGGAGCTGAATTTTGGAATTAAATCCAAAAAAATTTAATTTTAAGCAGTAAGAAGCAGCATCCTGGAGTGCCACTGAACAACTTTGCTGTGTCCCACAAAAATAACGGCAGGAAAAGCTTTTTCTCTTAGATTGCTGAGCAGAACTAAAAATTCCTATAATATGCCCCAGTATTTTTCCAAAAGCTTGAATGGCTAATGCTCTCAGTCAGAGCCAGCTTCTTATGGGTTTTCTCACATGAAGTAATGGATATATGCAAATATTAAAAGAAAATCTTCCACCCTGCAGGTAAGGTAACGATAGCTTCTACACCAGCTAAATGTATGGTTCAGCCTCTCATGACGGTATCCCCTACCATAAGTACACATTAGATCACAAAGGCAAAAAGCAGGGGCAGTCATTAAACTAGCAAATGCATCAATTACACACCCATCCAAAAGTATTGGAACTGTTAGACCAATACTTTTACTTTTGCTGTAGACTGCAAACATTTGGGTTTGGGTTTAAAAGATGAATTTAAGACAAAATGTGAACATTTCAGCTTTTATTTTCAGGTATTTTCATCTGGGTATGATAGACAGTTCAAAAGACATCACCTTTTGTCTGAACCCACCCATTTATCTTGTAAAAAAAAAGTATTGGAACAGATAAATTTATAATAAATCAAACTGAATATGTTATTCAAAAATATTTAGTTGAAAATCCTTTGCTTGCAAGAACTGCATTAAGTCTGTGACCATTTACATCACTCAACGTTTGCTTTCTTCTTTTGTGACTTTTTTCACTGCAGCCTCTTGTAGTTGGTGTTTGGTTTGGGGGGTTATTCCCTTCAGTCTCCTCTTTAGCAGGTAAAATGCAAATTCTGTAGAGATTGAATAAGCCAGTCCAAAACCTTCCACTCTTTTGTATCTTTGTCAGTGTGTTTAAGGTCATTCTGCATTATGAAGAATCTTCCAATCAGTTTGGTTGCATCTTTCTTCTCTTTGACAGACAAGATGTTGGTAGAGTCTGAGTTCATTGTACTGTCATGCGCCATCATGCGTGATTTCATCAATGAAGATTAATGAACCTATGCCAGAAGAAGCCATGCAAGCCCATGACATTACCGCCTTTCACAGATGAATATATATTTGGGATCATGAGTAGATACTTTTTTTCACCAAACTTCTTTCCATCACATTGGTAAAGGTAATACTTTTTTTTCTTATCATCCCATAAAATCTCTAAGCCATGTCTTTGTCCCTTTTGGGAAATACAAGCCAGGCCTTCCTGTTCTTTCTGATTAGTGGTTTGCATCTTCTGGTGAAGCCTCTGTACTTTTTGTTCATGAAGTCTTCAGTGAACAGTAGATTGTGATACCTTAACTCCTGCCCTCTGGAGGTTGTTGCTGATGTCATTAACAGTTGGTTTTGGGTCCTTCTTTATAGTACAAACGGTTGTACTGGCCATGGCCAATATTTGTGCAATGGTTCTGATTGATTGATCTTCTCACAACTACACAATTGCTTGTTTTTTCACCTAACAGCTCTCTGGTTTTCATGCTGGTCTGCAGCACAAATCTGAAACTTAGCATGACACTCAGCGCTCTTTTTTGTTTGAATAATCAATGTAACAGGACACACTTGGGCAACAAAACACACCTCACAGTTACATGCTCCAATACTCACAAGAAAAATGGGTGGGATCAGACAAAATGTGCTAACTGCTTAACTGTCACTATCAAATCCAGATGTAAATACCTGGAAATAAAAGCAGAAAGGTTGATCTTATGTGTTGTCAAACCCAAATATTTTCAGTCTAAAAAAATTGGATGGGATGGGAGTGTATGTTAGCATAAAACAAAATTAATGCAATTATTAAAACAAACAAACAAACAAGCCTTCATGTTCATAAAGTAATGCCAACTTTAGTGTTAAATCCCTTGATCTATTTAATGTTTAGCAGGCTTATTTGTTAAGCTTGTACAGAGTGGCAAACATGAAAGGTACAGCTATGCCCCTCTAAACTCGGTGTATCCCAGTTAAACAAGTAGTCTAGAGCTTGATGTACAGTACAGTAGACATGGATGATGCTGGATGACGTTGCAGCTGAGTTCCTTTCCTCCCACATTCCGAAAATGTTAAGTCAACTGGCATCTCTAAAGCTTAGATATCATTCTGAGGACCGAATGTCCCAAGTAGGCAAGAAATCAACAAATCTTATTTGTTTTTAATGTGAGTTTAACCACATATATAAAATGACTTAAATGACTGGCGGTAAAAGAACTTCCAATAAAAACCTGATGGCTACTTTTCCTCTCTGGAGATCAAACACCTGTGCTGCTTCACAATCCCTGAGCATGGTGGCTACCTGCTGTGGTCCAGGTCTCTCACTTTAGCCATGCTGTTATTCAGACTTCAAGTTGAGTGGCATCCAGCTGCGATTCCTCAAAGACTTCAAGAGAGGCTCAGCTCTCCTTAAAATATCCAAAATGTACAGTAGTGTTAACATATCATTGACTAAACATGTGTTAGAAATGTGTTAGACATGAGAGAAGCGTTTCCAGAAGAGGAATTCAAGAGTGTCCTGATAAGTTATGGCCAATATTTTGATTTAAGGTTTGAACTTAAAGTCCTGTATTCAAATCAGGACTTGCAGGGTAACAGGAAAAGCTGTGATTTCTTGGTGTTTCTGAAATACATGGAGCCAATGTAATGCCTCAGCTGTACAAACTGTTATCGTTAGTGACAACAACTGAAGCTACATGTGGGTGTACAATGGAGCTTCCCCTGTTCAAAAAGGCTTAAGTCTTACATCCACAACACAATGGGCCAAGGCTGAGGACAATGGTCAAGTCTCTGGAAAAGATGTCTACATGGTACGATAGGGTCACAGACCATATTCTTTAAATGGATCGAAGGGCGGGATTTATGCATAAATAAATTAACAATGTTTGTGATATAAGCTTACAATGAGCTTCCCCTCTTTGAAATATCGGCAGCCCTTCTTGAATTGAAAAAAAAATGGCCCTTATTGAGTAGAGCACAACAGAATGGGTCCCACCAAATTCAAAGGATTATATAGATTGAAGTGCTTGCGTTGAGTGTTTTGTAAGTTTACAGTGTAATGTTACCTTCTCCACGTTTAATTAAGAAGCCCTTGAGAAGCTGGACTGGCAACAATTGTGGAGGTGCGGTTAATACCAACTGTGACAATCCTGTAATGTACTGGTGGTGGCACTGCCAGTGGTAAGAGCTATTGACTTAAAGGATTGATAACTAGATTAATCACATTTTAGCTCCAAGATTCATATATATATATATATATATATATCAGTGGCGATTGCTCTAAGACTGCAATGCAAGGGAAGCTCAGCTATATATACTGTTGTGTGTACATGTCATTGACTAAATATGCGCTACAACGCGCTCAACATTTGTTCAGAATCAGCTTCTTATCAGTGGTAACGACGCGGTTTTCCTCTCACTCATTCCCGCAGCTTCACAGTGCTTTAA
>JAVSBV010054696.1:0-10786 GCA_033117975.1 Parotocinclus spilosoma
ATAAGGAAATTTCTAAGTGACCCCAAACTTTTGAACGGTAGTGTATATATATATATATATATATATATATATATATAGTATTTTTTTTAATCAGTAGGATAATTACTGTGGTAACATGGTGGTTAAGGTATTGGACTATGAGACCAAAAGGTCCAGGGTTCAAATGCCATCTCTTCCAAAACTTCATTCCAAGTTTTCACTACTGGGTCCTCAAGCAAATGTCTGTAAGACTGTATCAGCTGCAAGTTGCTCAGGATAAGAACGTCTGCTAAATGACTAAAATGTAAATAGAAATGTAAACACTTTAATTCTGGCCTGATTGCCTGAATTTTTTTCAGGAAATAGGCTTTATTAATAAACAAAATATTCTTCAATATTTTTTTTAACTAGTGGTTTGCAGATCAGTTCTGCAAGATGGAGAATTGCAGAGCTTTGCTGACTGTTTTTGAATTTCCAACATTAATTTCAAATTGGGTTGCGTTCCAGAGCATTTCCTGGTCAGGTCATTGAGATGATGTGCTGCTTTTTTAGAACCACACCAGACAAGTTCCAGTAAGTGTATCACCTTGGCCACTAAAAATGAAAGAGTTGAGAGCCAACTGCTGGAAATCTTGGGTTGAGCTAATGAAGGTCAGATGCAGGGTAACAGTCCCACGCAACGGACTGGTACCACTTCAATAAACACTTTGTGATTCACATACCCCTTTACCCACTCACCATTTCCATAGATGTAACCTTGACCAGGATGAACAAGGATAAATTATAAACTTTTAAAATATTGTAGTTTGTAATATTAACAGTTAGATTTGTCTGCACTGGTCCTTTCATTGTAATTTGACAGGAATAGGTAGTGACCAAAAAAAGATGCCCACAGACACAACCTGTAATTCGCTAAACTTGAAATGATCGAGCTGAAATCATGGCAAAATCCCCAAAGGAAATGAACTTCATTAGACAGAAATGTTAATCAAGCTTTCAGTGCTTTGTAGAATGATTAGAGTTCCTGTCTAACCCCAGACATTTACAGGCGAAATATATGACATTGTCGCATATCTAATTAATAATGCATTTATCTATCCTAATCTAATTAGTGTGGAATTGATATGAGAGCCCTAATTAGTAATAATTACTCATTAATGTAGCATAGTTTCCAGCTTTGGAATGCCAAATGTTTAAGCACTGGTATGGCCTCTTTGACAAGTCAATCTTTTTTTAAAACTTGGGAGGAAAACTCCTAAAATGGGTCCAAGCCCATATTTTATTTACAGGTGAAAAAGGTGTAACCAAGATCTACTGCAGCTAATGTCTTGGAAAAAGTCCAACAACTCTTATGCTGCCACAGTATATATTGCAACTTTATTTGAAAAAATGGCTCACAAACTGGGACATCTTCTTAGCTTCATTTTAAAATGTGTGTCTACATACATTGATCTCAGAGAAATGATTGCTTGTGCCTAGAAGTAAAAAGTGAGACAGAAGCTCTGCAAAACACTGTCAGCTTAACCTTCATGAGGTTATTTTTTATAATATGACACAAAATAATATTTAAAACATTTCTACCACTCATAGATTTGTATTATTAAATTATTATTATATCAGAGCTTTTGAAAAAATTCCTTTATCCTATTAGTGGTGGCGTCATGATGGCTAAGGATCTTGGCTACTAATCAGAATGTTCTAAGTTTCAAATCCTGGCTTTGTTCGGCTCTTGAGGAAAGCTCTGCTCAACTTAATTGTAAGTCACTCTGGATAAGGGCATTTACATTCTCAGTGTGTGCTTTATCCTGTTAAGTGCCATGGTGGGTCTGAAGCTTGCCCTGGGAACATTGGTAGTAAGGTAAATATCCTCATGCAGAATTGTGGAAAATAAACTGAAATAGCTCTCAGTTCAATTAATATTTACTACTACATACAGTTGGGCCCAGGAATAAGCATCCTTCAGGGTTCTACAGCTTGAGCATTTTGCTCGTATTTTCTCCTTCTCTTTGAAGACACGCGAATAGAATATTCATTTCACATTAGAGTGAGACAAGATATTGATCTGCATAGACCACTGGTTTTACCAAGTAATCAGGTCTGTCTCAATACCTAGTGAGCGCCTATTTCTATACTACATTCTTTACGTAAAGAGCTTTATAACAGACATTAAAACCTTAAGACAAGTAAATGAGTCTACTGAGAAACAGATTGTGCCACTGATTGGTCATGCCCTCTACATGCTGCCAGTGCATACAGGTACTTCAGCCATTAGCATCATTAGAATGGGCAGCTTTACAGCTCTTGATTCCAGTCTTACCATTTTTATCTAAAGAGTAATCGCTAATTAGGTCTTCTAAATTGAGGAAAAGAATAATACACACATTCAGACAAGCTGTAATAAGACAATGTGATACAACTTTTTTTTTTTTTTAAAGTTCCAGAAGGTAAGATGTACACAGTTGCTTATACTGTATAATAATATCTAAAGTAAAGGAAAATCTGAATCCCTCTCCTAAAGATCTGTGGTTTATTATATCTAACCGGTAACTTGGCATAAATCATTTGATTAAAACAAACAATCAATATTTTAACATGTGTAACGTGTAATACACAAAAACATAAAAAATACAATTAAATACAAAAATCCAAGAATAAATAAACACATCAAAACACGTTAATAGTATTAGTATTAGTATTAGTATTTCACAAATAATACATATCTAACACCTGAGACAAAGAACAAATACAATGCAAATCAATCATTTTATTTTGTATTCCACAAAATCATGAAACACACTTTTGCACATATAACTATTATATGTTATATTATTAACATATAATACATAACTATTTTAAAGTGTACATTTTGATTATTTAATTAACATATTATGTATTTATTTATTTCATTTTAAAATATCCCCTAATATTTTGTGAGCACTACAGTTTACATATTTACTGATTATTTATTTACGCAAGAACGTCTTATTAAGTTAATTATTCTAATAAGAGCTGTGGCATTATTGTATTTTGTTACTTATTAAAGCTGTGTAATTTCCTCAAGATGCCCTGACAAAATAGCAACATTCAGTTTTTCTATGCTTTTGCTCAACAAAAGATTTGTTCTGCATAATATGGAGGAATACAAAATTAAAAGGAAGAAAGCCTTTGGTGTTAGTTTCATGCCTCCAGGAAATACCAGTAAAACTTTCGCCATTTGTGTAAATCTAAGGGGAATTCTTTTATATATATTTTCTTTTCCCATGCAAGTCCATCATTGTATGATGCTGGCAGTCACATTTTCATAAGCATAAATGAGAAGACATACACTGATCCACAATCACCAGAGGCTATTGAACATGTGTGCTTTTGGCAGGTATTACATCTATATTTACCAGTATGAGTGAAGGTACCGTAGTGTGTGTCGATAATCATGAGACTGGGGTTCGGTGAAGCATTCGGTTGCCTCTTCAGTTTTTATAATTAAAGGCAGCGCGTGGGCTGAGCAGAAGGGGGCAATAAATCACCAACACTCTCAGGTGCATTCCCCGGGTGCTGACATTTCACTGTCAGGCAAAACTGATTGACTATTCCTGGGTGTTGTTGTGCAGAAAAACTGCCCTCAGATCTCAGTAAGGCAAACACTAGTTGTATATTTACGAGAGGTTGTGGGACTTCAGTGTTTTGAGTGATTATGTTTTTCAATAAGTCTTGCAAGTCTTTTCAATAAGTGGTTAGATTTGGGCAAATCTAGTATATTCTAACATAGGCCTGACCATGTGCTGTCCAGCTTGTGGCTTAAATTCAAATCTAGTTTTGTTTACATACACATACGCTATCCAAATCACTAGCTCAACTTTTATCAAAAGGCACAGAGCAAGATACATCTTGACGTGGCTGTGAGCCGGCGTGGAAAACTATCTGCAATTACACAATTTAAAACACAAAAGTAACACATAATATACTAAAACACAAATATATAGTAACACAAATACTAAACAAGAAATTTGCCAACACGTCAGTAAATTGTGTGACGGGCTTTGATACACATGATAAGCCTTTTTATTTCAGATTTTAGATTAAAAATGCTGTTTCTTCAGTGCTGACAGTGGAATAAATGATGATGAAATGTATTCTATTGATGATCATAATTGGATTTATTTTTAATAAAGAAAGCCGTGCAGAAATCAGCTTCTTTTTGCAAGTCAGAGCATTCACACCAAGTGTCAAATGTGATTGTTCACTGTACTTATACACTCCGTTTCTTCATCATCCACCTGCTTGTCATGTTTTCCAGTCATTAATTATAAGGCTATGGTTGTTTATTTTATATTGAAGTATTTGGCTATTATTGAAACATGTACATATAGTCACTTTCTACTTTAACTAATTTCCTTATTGTTATTCTTTTTAGTGGGTTCTTTTGATTTAGAAAAGCTATAAATGTGAATACATTAAGTTTTCTTAGGTTGACTAGAAGTGCATTTTTAGACTACAAATAATAGACTAGTATAAAATGCTATATTGCTTTTAATAAGTGGGAGAAATCAGGAAGAATTAAGCAAAATAATTCAGAGTTAGTTATAAACATAACGTCCTATCTTTAATATTTCCAAGTAAATTTCGAATGAGGGTAACGGTATTAAGGCTATTATTACATAAAATAGACACTATTAATTATTCTACACAAGACTGTGTCAGCACAAAACACTGCTCTAAGGTTTCCTGACAATAGTGCCTTGCCTGTTCGCAAATTTCAAAGGAATTCTGTCTTTACTGCCTGACTGGAGCCAGTATTGTATTTTTCACTTTTTTCAATGCTTATGAATATTATAGAGAATTGATTAATCCCTACAGTTTACTGCCCAGTGGATGCTGAAACTGTATTTTCTAGCACCTCAAAAGTGCGAATTGATATGTTTTTGTATTTTTGCAAACTTTATTTATGGTATTACTAAGTGCTAGTACTAAGTACTAAGTCATGATATAAAATACAGACATTTTGTTGCCGTGTTCGGTTTTTATGAAGCCATGAAAATGAAAAATGAAATGAAAAAAGAAATCCTCAGCCCAGTGTTGGGACCACACAATGTCATGTCATTGATAATATAAGAGAGTATACTTGTTTTATTCTGTGGTTTCCCATACAATCCTACTATCTGTCCTACTACATTGGTATAAAGAGAATACAAATTGAAACACAAATGGCTATGGTTTTGAATGTTGGGTTGGGATCATGTATAAATGATAGTGGCTAAATTTCTGAAATTGTCTTCTTGTGTAAATATTTATTAAAGGTAGCTTATTCAGCAGTAAGAGGTGGCGCTGTGGTGGCACAGTGTCAGGTTCCAGTGGTGCCTGCTGGGTGGGTCAGACATCACACACAGGCATGCCTGGATGTGCCTGAGAAAGGGGTGACCGGATGGTTGGTGGCATCCCACGGCACTGCAACAGCAACACCTTCTAGCCCTATGATGGAGTGGAGTCCTGTCAAGGTCTTACATATGTCTGTGTTTTTTAGTATATAAAACTATCTGTATCTGAAACTTTTATATTTCACTGGTGTTTATATCCAAAAGATTACATTATGAGACCAAAAACTTGCATAGCTAAAATTTGCTTTTCAAAAAATATCAATGGGTAAAAAAAAATATCGTGGATTTTTGCTGTTTCGTGGGTTTTTGCGAAACTTTTACATTTTTTAAAAATCAGCAAATTTATAACAAATATATTAAAAATATTAATTATAACAATAAAAGAATGTTATAAATTATAAAATATTATGATTTACAGTAAATAGCTGTTGTGTCTACTCAATGTGTAGGATATGACGTGCTGAAAGCTCGGTACGGATGGAGCATGTGTGATATGAGAGTTTTTGTTTGTGGTGTTGTGTTTGCTGTTTGCGAAAGTTTCCTTATAGACTTAATTCATTCAAGCCCTACGATGCCATCCAAACATTCTGCAAGTTCCACGGCTAAAATAGTGTATTAATACTTAAATAAATATAGCGTCCCTACTTCGTGGCTTTTCAATTATCGCGGGTGGTTCTGAAACGTAACCCCCGTGATAAACGAGGGAACACTGTACTTATGTAGTACAATATTCCACTAACTTCATTAAGAAAATGTTCTCACAGAAAAGCTTGTACTGATGATCTGCTTTTGCTTAACATTAATGTTACATATTATGTTAACTTGTAACACTGATCAGAATGTAATATTATGGTCTATTATCAATTATGTTTTATGGTAGTGTTTACCTGTGGATCTTATCTTAACAGGTCATATTAGTAGGCAAGAAGATACATTTTTATCACATGATATTTATTAAGCATTTATATTCATTCATTATTCATTTATAGTGACTGGGTCCTCCTCAAAAGGGTTAAAACGGTATTAATTACTGAGCTCTACTGAAACAGTTTTCTAAAGAAATCTTACACTGATTAGTCATAACAATAATCCACATGACTAGTATTTTTCAGGTCCCCCTCATGCTAGGCCCTAGGCTACAATGATCTCTGAAGGTATCCTATAGAATCTGGCAGCAAGATTTTAGTGACAGATTATTTAAATGGTTTAAGTTGCAAGGTTGATTAGTCTTATTGTAATAGCCATTCCAAAACCTTAAACTCTTTGAGATGTTTGATGACATTTTTGTCACTGCCGCTGGGGAACTGGGTTTCCATGAAGGCATGTCACTGATCTGCAAAAATGTTTAGGTAGGTGGCACATGGGAAAGTAACAACTACACGAGTGTTAGAACCCAATGTTTCTCAGTTTCTTTGTTTATTTGCTTTACTTTACTATCAGCATCAGTTGCAATTTCAGCGACAACCAAATAGGTTATATCTACACATATCTACATCAGGACTATATATTTACACACCTCATAAGTCATAAGTCACTCAATTAACCTAATTAACCTAACATGCATGGGAGGAAACCGGACTAACATGCAGACATGCAGGGAGGACATGCAGATCCAGGCACTCCACCCTGGGATTGATCCCAGGACCTTCGTGCTGTGCAGTGGCGGTGCAACGAGCTACCATGCCGTTCTAAAGTTTCCCAGTAGAGCATTGCCTAGAGCATTACACTGTCAGTTTTATTTTGCTTTACCTGTCAGTGGTTTTAATTTTATGGCTGATTGGTCTATAACATAAAACTACTGTGGTATTTTCTGCTCCATGTTTTCTAGCTCATTGGCTGTTTAACATGTCAGAAACCTTGAGAAGGTAATCCATATCAATATGAATTATAAATGAGGACAGCATGTATGCTGTTTTATCAACTTGGCATTAATTATTCATGTGAAGGCAGAGTAGAAGTGTTTGCTGTTTTATGGAGTCCACCATGGGATGAGCCTGAACAACTTCAGAAATAAATATTGTAAACAAAGTCATTTATTATTTATAAGTATTTCTTGAGAGTCTACAGTAAAAATATGCATACTTCTTGCATCAGACCGTTAAACCTAAGATAATGATCAGTAAATGGTTAAGAGTTTTGGAATTTTCTATGAACACTTTTAAAGAAAACAAATAGAAATCGTCATATTGCAACTTTGAAGGTGGAGGTATAGATATATGGTAATATTGTAACTGGGTCTAGCCAGGCACTACATAAAAACAACTGCCTGAATCTGATACAATTGTCAGTACTGAGTCAGTAATCAAATCTGAGTACAGGTTGGACAGTGACCACCTCACTAATGCAGGCACCACTGGTAAATTAAGGCACCAGTAAAAATAATGGATGTATGGTCATTAGTCAGTTTCCAAATGTGATCAAGCGTTGTCTGGAGAACAACTGTCTGGCCTACTGTCCTTCTGCAATTACAGGGGGCCACACAAGTGGTGGGGGAGTCAAAAAATGGGCAATTGGGCACAAGTTAATATGATGGATGTTTACAGCAAATCAGTAGAATCTAATATATTGATGGAATCTGATCTTGATATGTTGTTCCTGTTTTAGGGCTTCAAATGCAGAAACAAAAAAGCTCTTCTATACCATACTGCTCACAAAAATTAGGGATATTTCAAAATTAATATGAAGGAATTAAAAATATATCATTAATCAAAATAAACAGAAAAGCAAATGAAAAGTGAAAGAAAAGATTACACAAATGAGTTGCAAACTCTATTATTGTAATTGAGTAGCAAGTGACATATTCATGAGGGTGAACAGAAGCCTGTTAAACTGGATGAGAGTGCCATACATTGACTGTTCAGTAGAGTGTATGGTCACCCAAGACTGTCAAACCACAATGACAGCGATGGGGCATGGACAGGATCAGATTGTTCAGCTGTTTGTTGGATCCTCTTCGTATTTGTATTTTGAAATATCCTGTAATGTTTGTGGGCAGTGTATTTAGGTGGGAATTGAAAAAAGTTACACAAATAAGGCACACTAACTCACATTCAACTTAGCAAACACAAGCAATACAGCAAGAATCACTGTGGCACACCAAAGAGGGAAGATAATTTGCACAGATTTTGATTCATTAACTACAGGCTACATATGTACGGTATTATAGTCTAAATTTTTAGAACCATTTAACTAAAAAATCCACTGTTATGAAAATTAATTAATAAAAAACACAAATAATGAGATTGCAAAGTTGATTACCCCCTGATTTGATGCTTTGTAGCACCATATTTTCCTTTATTTACAGCCATCAGTCTATAGCTACTGTAACCTTGTAAACTGGAAAATATTTTGCCATTCTTCCCTGCAAAATTGTTCAAGTTCATTTGTCAGATTCACATTTATTTTTTACACATTTATTTATTACACATTATTTAGCAAATGCTATCATCCAGAGCGTATTACAGGTGATACAGTTTTAAAGTCTAAGCAATTATGGGTTAAGGGCCTTGCTTAAGATCCCAACAGTGGAAGCTTGATCCCTGGATTACTTTTGTTTGCTTATTTGCTTGTTCTGTTTTGCTTTAGGGTTGTTTTATTGTATGCTTATGGTTGTTGTAATCCATGAAGGTGAACCAAATCCCATTTGCAGCTGTCTAGTAGGATGCCACGTTTTTCTCAGGAATGTGTCTCTATGCATTAGTTCTTCTTCTTTCCTGACAAATATCTCAGTCACTGCTGGAGAAAAACACCCTCACAATATAATGTTGCCATCGCCAGGCTTTATAGCACATTGCATTTTAGCTCCTACCAAGAATTGTGCTTGGCTTGGTCATAGCACATTACATTATAAGTCCTGCAATGATTGTGATTGGCTTGGAAGTACAAAGACATCCATCTAGGTCTTGTCTTATCATAAAACATTTTTTAGGGCATCAAAAGTGCAAACAAGAGAGGTTTATGTCTGGCCAATGTGCCATTCAGCCACAATGAGTGGTAAGTATTTAATATTTCCACAGGATATTTGGTTACTTCTTTGTTCAATAACCATCTGGATCAGTCACCCTTGGGGGATGGCAAGGTATTAGTAGTGCCATACACTTAACTTTTTAATAATGTTCTAAATGGTACCTAAAACCTCTGGGTTATGTTAGTATTCTCTTAACTTTCCACAACATTATACAAAAGCTCTTATAAAAGCACATTTCAACCATGGTGAGCTTTTATATTTCTACCATTTATTTTTATATTTATTGCTCAACTGCATTTCAATTATTATTTGGCTGTTGTTCATGTTGTGAATATGCCCTAAATATTGTATGCGCATGGTTATGGACAGCTGTGCAGTAATTGGGCAAGAATGGCTGAAATATCTGGCATTTAAATGTGAAGGATCCAACCAGCTGAGACAACTGCTGACCTCGCTAGCCTTCACATTAGGCTGATGTGCACTCAAATGAGCTCTCAATGGAAGATATGAAACTGTTATAGCTGTCAGTGCTACTTTATATAGAGGTATGAATTAATTGCATGGTGTAGACATTTATGACACCAATATAGCAGTTTGACATCTTAAATAATTCACTGAAAAGTTCACACTTACGCAATTTGACAATGTGAATGTTAAAGAACCTCTTATAGGCCTATTTTTCCATATTCTTATTTCTGCAAGTAATTCATTAAGTCAACAACTCATTGAGTACAATTTCTTTTTTGTTTTATATATGCTCGCAAGCTTTAATGTCATGGTTCCAAACCTTGGTCTAGATGCACCCCCCCAAACATCACAGGAGTACACAAATTGCACATGTTGCAAAATTGCAAAGCCAAAAACAAAAGCCATCTCATGAACACGACAAAAAGACCTTTAGTGTTCATTGGATATTATTCCAACAGAAAACATTTGGCATGTGGTAGAACAGGAGGTATGCAGCATAATAAGCTTTATTTACCTGAAAGTTCTGCATAAATTGCTTAAATGGCAACATGTCCTATAAAGTCCATGGTACAAAGAACTGAGTTTTGAAAGCAGAGACTCGACATAGCCTTACTATACTGTTCTTAATAAAGCGCTCAGAATAATAACTAATAGTGGTGAATTAGTTGTAAAGTATACCCCTTACATATTGTACCTATTTTATTATATCTTTTCAATGGAAAACACTGAAGATATGACACTTTGATACAATGGAAAGTAGTCTATCTACAGCTTGTTTAACAGTGTACATTTGCTGTGCCCTCAAAATACAGTGCATCCAGAAAGTATTCACAGCGCTTCACTTTTACCACATTTTGTTACGTTACAGCCGTATTCCAAATTGTATTAAATTAATCTCTTTCCTTAAAATTCTACACAAAATAACCCATTATGACCATGTGAAAAAAGTTTTTTTGAGAGTTCTGAAAATGTATTAAAAATAAAAAACTAAGAAATCACA
>JAVSBV010054707.1:0-10785 GCA_033117975.1 Parotocinclus spilosoma
GTTGCGACTGTACGGTTAATTCCATTCCATATATATATATATATATATATATATATATATATTATATTAATATATGACACGATAAGACACACAAACATCTACGGTGTTTGGTCAGGAAAGATGTGTGAACGGCTTTAAGTGGGATCATCAACTGTCCAAACGTAGCTGCTGAGTTTAAATAGACTGCTAGCTGTATGTGCAACTGAACTTTGTGCTAAAAACAGGCAAATGGAGCAACTGAAAATTCACCAACTGTCGTGCAACTTATGTCGTTTCAGTTTTCCTACAAAATACAAGCAAACAAACGCCCTAGAACAAGTGTAGTTCTGTGGAGAGTAGTTCCTCCCAAATTAGTCCTTAGAACTGTTTGGTGTGGAAGCGCCACATGAGACAGATACATCATGCCAGGAACAGCAAAATATTGTATGCTTTGCACTGTATTGTACCCTGTTTAGTCTCAGATTTATGTAGTGTCTAGTCTGAGGAAACAATGATGTGGAGTTTTTTCTTTAGTAAGGCCAGACTTTTGAAATGCTTGTTCCTCGGATGTCCCTGCTTAAGAATCTACTAAGGAGAGGGGAAAAGAATAAAAATAAATATTTATTTTTCAGCACTTTTCAATTTCTCGAGGACTATGTGGAATCAATACAAGGAAGGCAGAAGAAAAAAAATACATTTTTATTAAAAAATAAAATTAATTTAACCTAAAATTAAATTAAAGTGAATCTGGAAAAATATATATATATATATATTTTTTTTTTTTCAACCATTAGTGCTGCGGCGGATCCGAGAAATACAAAAAAAAAAGTATGATAATTACATTTACATAATTCAAATACAAAATACAATGAGAATTTTTTTTGTATTATTCAAATATGATTGTCGGCGGATCCGCAAAACAAGCAATAAAAAAAGTCTGGCCTAAAATACTAATAATTAATTTACCAGAGCAGCACTGCTAACTAGACGTACTTATACATTGAGTAATAGATTAAAACGGTGTGCTCTGAGAAAATATAAGATATCGTATTACATTTTCTCAGATGTATGTCTAGTTAGAAATATATACAATATATGGACAAAAGTTTGTGGACATCCCTCCCAATTACCGTTTCAGCAACATTCACTTTGAACTTTTTCATAATATAAAGCTGACATTTCTGGATGGTTTATAGATTAACAGTGGCAGTAAAATGTGCTGACACTCCAAAAACTATATAGTGTACAAGTGAGGACAGTGAGGCTCTAAATAGTGGAGTAACAGCTGAAAGTAGTAACAGCCTCTTTGCTATTAAGATGAAATAGTATTTAGCATTATTTAGTAATTAGTATTATCCCTGTGTCACCTTTTCTTTCATTCATTGTTTTTCATGTTGTTTAGCTTTTTTTAAGGTGGAATTGGAACTCGAGCTATAATACACTTATTGAAAACAGTGCCTTGTTGCTCACCACATATGTGTAATCACTTTATATCAGTCTGGTTGTGATGTTGTGGGCGTTTTAGGTGGCATTGTGATATAAGCTGGAAATGCTATGAGGGAGCACATAGTGTGCTGAATAAATCAAACACTCAGCTGTGATGAACAGTCCAGTAAAGCGGAAGTCTGTTTCGAAAATCCTTTTTCCATTGACCAAGTTTTTGTGAAGTTTAAAAATGCGGAAAAACATGGAAATATCAAAGAATATGGAGAAAAGCAAATTAAAACTTTTTAGTGTTTAAAAACTTCTCAAATGTTGCTTTTGATATTCTGAAATGCTCAATTCAATGCTCTTCTGAAAGACACGTGCACTATGTTCTCCCACATTTGTCTGGAGAGTTCCCATATGTATGGTGGCCATCATCGGAGTTGCACAGAGATTTTAGCCCTCATTAGGTGGCCCACTGCTTGTCCACCTCAGTGTCTCTGAACTGCAAACGACACAGTCTAAAATATTATAAATGGCTGCAAAGATTATTCTGCTTAAACAAAGACAGAGTTTAATTCCTCAGTTTTTGCTTGCCATCTAAAGTTTCTTTGCATAACCGTCTTGGATGGATGCACAACTTTTTTCTGCTGGAATTCCGTATATGTGCAAAACAACATTTTGGATCGAAACCCGGCTACTGAAACATTTCTAATAAAGCATAAACCAGACTTTAAGGATTCATTCATCAGATCACATGCATTGCTTAGCATACATTTAAATTCACACAACAGACTGAGAATTAATAATGGGAGAAGGGGAACTCCTGGTTTGCGTCGCATCCCACATACCCACTGTGAGTTAAGAACCTCTGGTGAGGGGGAACCCAGGAACTTCCCCCTTTGATTCTCAGGTAACAGACCCCCAGTCACTATCCTTCATAGCCTTTATCATTGCACCAGTCCCTTTTGGGTCAGAGCCTGTGCTTTACCAAATAAACCAGGCTCATTTGTGTTCTGCAAAAGCTGTTAGTTAAGTTGCATTCCCTGGGTCCACAGGACAGCCAAGAAAGAAAGAAATTTAGTTTATTTATTTAATCTAATTTTAATTTTAATTTTATTGATTTAAATTGATATTCACCAAATTCTGCTATAATTGAATATATTTGTAAGTATTTATTTAATTAACATCTAGGCCACCCATCTGGGATGGGACCCCTGTTGAGTCTTGGTCCTCCCAAGGTTTCTTCCTACCCCTACCAGGGAGTTTTTCCTTTCCACTGTCGCCCTAGGTTTGCTCAATTTGGAATTGACCTTTTAAGATAATATAATATTGTAAAGCTGCTTTAAGACAATGCACCACTGTAAAAAGCGCTATAGAAATAAATTCGTATTAAATTGAATTGAAATGAAATCCGTGTTGCACCCAAAGATTCAGAGAGTTCCTGGTTTCAGTCTCACCAAAGACCCACTAGGGCACAGATGTGGGGTCAGTGGCACATGTCACAGACAGAGAGTGCCCCACTTACAAACACATACAGAGAGACAACTTATTTTTGTAAACAAAGTAGACTTTTGGCAGAAAGAGGAGGAAAGTGTAATTGCACCTCCTTACTGCATGCAGTCACATCGATCTTCATAATGAACGACAATTTATTTTTCACTTCACCGTAGTTGTAGCTTTGTAGAATAGAGAGAGAGGGGTAGTTAATGGATAACAATGTGCAGGGGCTATTATTGACACAATTAAACATATGCAAGGCAGTAACCAGAACGTTCAGGTTTTCAATGGAACACCAATTTGTGAATCTATGCCCCACACGTTCCATAACAATGAAAATCTGTTTCTGTTTGATTATTGTATATGAGTGGTCAACAACTGATTCTTCTGACCTTACGTGGTCTTAAACAGCAATACACTCAGGAGATTTGCACAACCCCCATTCAATATGACTCGGCAATGACCTTGGTCCAAAGCAGTATGATTGGTGGGCACATCATTTGACTTGAGCTTACTAGAAGGGTCCTGAGCCAAAGCTCCGATCCAACTGTGAGCATTGGTGTTCAAGCTGCTCTAGTAATGTATCCACTGAGTCTTCCTTGTTTTCAAGCTTGAGATATCTCATAGCATATCCAAGATCTAGCCATGGCCAACTGCGGTGCCTCTGTCCCTCTACAGGTGCAAGGTCAAGCTTTTCCGCACCGGCTCCGAACATAGTCACGCAAACCTCAGAGCTGCACTGTCGCGGTAACTGGATAAGGCAACCTGTAGACTGTACAGTCTTTTCCTTCAAGTGTCCCAGGGCTCTGAACGTGGTGTGTGGGTTAGTCCTGTGGCTCATACTATGTGCACGCTTGGGGGATACAGTAGCTAACTTCCAGTCTTTTCTCTGCAGAGTGCACATAGGGGATTCAGTCAGGCAGTTGCTGTGCAAGCACTGTCCCTTTGGCTGTGAGTCCTGCCCGTAGCTGCCTCCTTCATTTGAATCAGGGTGAGCACCAAAGTCCACTTTGCTGAAGTTGCAGGAGTTTGATGAATGAACTGATGAGGTAGAGGAGGAGTCTTGATGATGAAGGACCTCAGTATGCAGCACTCCCGTCTGATGTGAAACCCTGTCGTTCTCCAAAGCACTGATCGGCAGGAGGGGCTCGGAGGAAGGCAGCTCCTGAAGGCACAATATGTTCAAGTGAGCTGCAGGCAGGCTGCTGACCCACTGGTAATGCCTAATGAGGGAGTTCATCCGTGTAGGGTCGGCTGAGGGCACAGCGGCAGAAACTGTACAGATCACGCTCTGCATCTGAGCCAACATCATTTGAGTTTCCCTGTCTCGGTTCTCGTATAGCACCGTATTAGCACAGATGAGAATGAAGAGTCCCACGCCCATTATCACAGGACCTAGAAGCTTCATCCTGTCACTGTGGACCAGACTGGACGTGGAGAACAGCCCTTTGGCTTCAAAGCTGAATTCAGATGCCTGAGAAGGGATTAAAAGGCCATCGCCAACCGCGGCCAATGTTGATCGCTGTGCCCGGTATGGCCAATACCCAGCTACTGCCAGCGCCATGCCGACAATCACCACCACCATTCCCAGAACCAGGAACGCCCCCGGAATGGAACGCATGCGCAGTTTACCCTTGATTACTCCTTCTTTCTTCTTCCTAGAGCGAAGGCTAAAACGAGGCAAGCGCTTTCGAGAAGAGGTGGCTTCTGACTGGCCTCTGGACTTCTGGGTTCTCATGCTTCCTGATATGGCCCTAATGGGAGTCTGTAGGTTAAAAAACACAAATGTCAAGTATTAAAACAAAGATTACTTATCAGTATCTTTGATCATACACTCACAGATCACTTTATTAAGTACACCTCCATATTTTTACCCTCATTGTCCATGTTATCGGTTCCAATAAAAATACAGATGCACTTTATAGTCCTACAGTTAAAGACGATGGTCCATCTTATTCCTCTCATATACTCTGTTAGTCCCTTTACTCTTTCTCTCTCCGGACCCCCACGGAATGATTCTCAGCAACACAGTGACACTTATGTGTGTTGTGCTTGTGCTTGTGTTGTGCTTGTTTACGCACTGTCCACTTATTGTTTCACCTTGTACATGTACAGTCAGAGACAGTGGTTTATATTATCACTTTTTTGTGTTATAACCCTCTAATCCTTTATCAGTGCTCACAAGATGCTGTCTACAAGATGAAGGTTGCTGGACATTTATTTTCAGTCCAGCAGTGACACTGGGGTGTTTAAAAACTTCAGTAGCACTGTTATGTCTAATCCACTGTAGCTGTACAACACACACTAACACAAACTATCATGCCAGTATCACTGCAGTGCTGGGAATGATCCACTATCCAAATAGTACCTTACCTGTGCTGGTCCTGTGGGGTTCCAGACCATTAGAGAACAGAGTAAAGGGAACAACATATGTACAGATACAGATAAACTGTAGTTTGTAGAACCGCAAAGTGCATCTATGTGGTTGTTCTAACAGTATTTAGTCACTGCACCTTCGATTTTTTCTAAATGTCTATAAGGTTTTATAAGGTAGAAAATGTCTCATTTCTGTTGTACATATTTTACTCTTTTAACAGACTGCAGAAAATCCATTTATTGACACTACTACGTACAACACTAGTATCTACGCTGGTCACAAAATAGCTATCAATAAAGTTCAACAAAATGTAGTGCATGAACATTAGAGTTCACTGTAGGTCAGCATTATCACTTTTTGAACAGCCACAGTCATGGATCATTCTAAAGTAGGTTTATTTTGTTCCAAACTATGGATAACAGAACAGATACTAGACTCATTTATAGCCCCAGAAGCATAATTTATACCTTACATTATATAGATAGACAGTACTGTGCACGTCTTAATACTTAATAAAACCATATCATAAATATTTTTCGGTCTCTTTATTAGAATACAACTACAAAATGCAGTCAGTTTTACAAAATGACAAAAAAAAAACGGAAAAAAGCCTTTATAAGCTTATACTTGCTTATTTTCTTTCAAAATAACAAAGCCCTTATACCTTAGAGACCTTCATGTTGGAGTTTTTATGGACACCTTGTTGAATACAGTAATGCTGCCTTTTATGAGAACGCAGATGAGTATAGAAAACCAGAGAGCTCAGTATCTGACAGCTTCTCCCCTAGATAAAGCCTACCTACGAAGGCTCCTGGGTGCTTTGCACACAGAACATACATCACACATCTCATTCCACATCACTGTTTACTTGGAAACGATTCAAAGATTTTTGTAAAAAAAAAAAAAAAAAATGACAAGGTCTTCTGTATCTGCTTCATCTAGCCCACACTGCTGGAGTGGTCATTGGCATAACAGGCGTAGGCAGCCATTTGCTCATAGGAAAAGAAGCACATCAGAGATCTCCATGTCTTTGTTGTTTCCTACAGACCACAGGGAAATCAGTTGGGAAAACGAGACTTTTACTTCAGTCGCCGCACGTTGTGTTCAGACCTGCCAGTATCTTGATTCTTGTGTTTATCGGCTGCTGAGAAAAAAAATACGCTTCAAAATGATTTTTTTTTCATTCTCACCAGCAATTTATTTGATTTTAATGTGCAAACTTTTGTTATAATTACAGTTTATCAAATTACGGCCATTTATTTCATAACCACTACTATAGCTGTTGGCATTTCTCATGCACATTCAAAATCATCCATCCTCTTCAGTTTTTTCAATCACCCTTCGACCAAGTGGATAACAATATTATACACAGCTTTACACTTCTACATTCTTTTGTAATGCATTTCGATCATCTAGAAACTATAGCAGATTCTGTGGCTTAGAGGTAGAAGACAAAAGCTTGGTCTCTGGCTAGGAATGCAACATGATGGTCAGGTGGTGCAGCGATGGACTGGCATCCTGTCCAGTGTGCACCTGTGCCTGCGCCAAATGACCTTGACGAGGATAAGTGATGGAAGAGGGTCAAATGGAATGTTTTGAGACAATAAATATTAATATAGAGAAAAAATAGCACTAAATAACTTAACTGTCAAAACTTCTTAAAGTTATAAATTAAATAAAGTTATTATCTTATTCTCTTTTTAATCCCAAATGTATTTGTTTTTGAATGTGTCTAATTCGAGTTCTCGTTAAGAATTTTATAAACTACTTGAAGTATTATTAAATAATTAATTAAATAATAAGAATAATAATGAAATATGGGGTTAAAACAGTTGAATTACAGTGACGATAAGGTTAATGGATTAGCTTCCACACGGTAAGAGCTATGTGTATGTGTGTTTGTTTGTGTGTGTATGTGTGTATGTGTGTGTGTGTGTGTGTGTGTGTGTGTATACTATCTATATATTACATTGTGAAGACCAAATGTAGCCACAACAATAGAAATCATTGACATTTTTTACATCGGGACGATGGGACATCTTGCCAGTCCCCATGAAGGAACAAAAAACTGTCCCTTTCTTTCAATAAGGCAAAATAGTCCAAATATTTACTTTACGTTATTGGTGTTAAGGGAAGCATAAGAGGTACGTCTAGCAACAGTGATGATTATGTCAATGCAGTGTCCCCACAATAATAGAGACAAGCTGGTGTGTGTGTGTGTGCACACGTGCATGTGATCGGTATAGATACCAATTTAAATTTAATTGGGCTAGAGCTGAGCTCACCTATCAATTTTTCAGGTCTTTCAATTCAGTCGACTCAGTAGTAGCACTGCCAATGACATATTCTTACTCTCTTAATGTACACAATCAATATTTTGTGAAGTTGGTTGTGTATTGAGCCGTCGTGTGTTAGCCTAATGGAACAGTTGGGAGTCAGTTCCAAAATAATGCCTCTCCATCATCACCATTACAGGCATTCAGAATCAAAGGTCAAGTACAACATTGAGGACTTGGTTGCAAGCATTAAAATTAATTGGTTTCATCTTTGTGTCTATCCAGCCAAGTTAATTTGGCATGTGTTGGCTTTATAAATAAGCAGTTGTTTACCAAGCATTTAGTAAGGAACTTTAGAAAACAGATTTACTGACCTAATCTTACAATATTGTGACTCTCACCTTGCAATATGTAGTGCTCATTACGGGACAATGTAAGTGCTAGATTACGCAGACGTAACTGTAAAGGACGTCTAAAAGACATTTTGCTTAATGGGTGCAGAGATTCAGGAGCCTCTGGCAAGAAATAAACAAATCAAGCATACACACACAGGCATCCATAATCAGATGGAGTGCAAGCCTAAAATTATTGTGCCAAGAAATCTAAACCTGGGCTTCAGTGCCAGTAACCAATCATCTGGACTTTCAGTGTCTAGGGATCACAGAACCTGTATCAGGGTACCAGTAACCCACAGCATAACTCCATAACCAACAGACATCACCTTGCCAGAAGGGGGATACAAACCAGAGTACTTAATCTATTTTTATGGTGTGAGAAGCTTTATTGCACAATTGTTGGCCATGTACTGTATATAGCCTGCTTTTGTGCTCCCTGCATAGAAAACATAGATGAGTGGTTGGAACACTTTAACAAGTTTAGCTACTTCAAAAAGTTTCCCTTTGCTAGTGGGTGGTGAATGGAGACAAATATAAGAGATGATCCCACTTTGTGTTTTATGGATTAACATAGTATGCAGACATAACAATTTGTTAAAGCAGACTAGTCTTTAAAAGGACAACATGGCAAAGCTCATTCCAACACTTCTTATTTCATGGGTCTGATCCAGTAGATTCAACAACTTTGAAATGTTATTACATCTACAGCGTTTCGAGAAACAAACCAGAGGAACCAATGGAACCATTGACTATTGGATCAGCCAACAGAACAGTAGAGACCATCAACAGAGTTGCAGCAGCAGTACAATTGCTGTACTCGTCTTAAATCAGGACACCTCTCAAAGCTACCTTGTAGCTTGTGGATCCTTCATGGGTAGAAGAAGCACAGCCACCCCAAGAGGCACTGAGAATCTCCATCTCCAATATTTTCACAGGGCACACCCCCATGAAACAATTGCCTGAGCTCAAATGCTGTTTTTCAAATGTAGAATGATTCATTTGGTTATGATGACTAACCATTTATTTAGGGTTGAAGAAAAGGTCACCCAAGAATGCTCTACAGCTCTCCATATTTTATAAAACAGAAATCTTTTTGATGCTTATGGTTGTGTATGGTTTGACACTTTTGTATTGCTGAGAATGATGCGACTGGTGAAACTACGTTGCACTGCCTTATGGCCTGATATCATGGTGGACGACCCGTGGGCCAGTTATACTGATTTGCTGTCAGAGGTGCCTTGGTTAAGCAACTTAGTTTGATGGAAGTGTTGAGTATTTTGGATGAGACCTCCCTCAGAATGCTGAGGATAATTACCCCCTCTCTAATCTTACTAATCTCAGCAACACCTCATTAAAAACTGTGCCATGGACAGATGGTGCGTCCCAAAAAAGTCTCTTTGATTGTATTTTGCAGTAGGGACCGAACCAACCAAATGATAAGGCTCTGTTTTCCATACTGTGCAGCATCTGGGGGACCCCAAAGGTGCCACATTTAGACAGTAAAGCCTTCTGCAACTGAAATGACTGAATATATTGCTGCTGTTGAACATTTTCAGTTTTCCATTGATCTAAGTATGAATTTAAACACCTCAAAATCCTTTTGCGGCAAGCCGAATAGCTTTCCAAACAATACAGACAGATGGTTGCCTGACTAACTCATAAGGACATAAAATGCTGAAGCGATTAAATATAACATAATAAACATAATAAATGCAATCAGCACCATAATAATAGCCGCTTCAAAGTCTGCAACAGCTGAAGATTTGTCAGAAAGAGGACCCACAAGCATACTACTCCCACACACACTGAAAATTATGGTGAAGGATGCAAAGGAGAGACCAGAGATCAGTTTCAGAATTTCAAATGTTACTTGAAATGGTCTTAACAAACTAAATATGAGCGGAATCAACTAAAATTATCCTGAACAAAAAGTAAAATAACAGAGTTGAAGATGTTTGGAGTCCAAATATAGATCTTACAAACATCAGAACATCAGAACAGTTTAGAAAAAAACTGGCACATTGCCATTACTTAAAGATGAGGCAGCTTTTAATTGCATGCAGAATTCTAAGATAAAGTTCTTAAAGATCAGTAATAGCTTTCTTATTTTTTTTATTAAAAAAAAAATATTTGGGGTGCTCATGCAGCACTACATTAACCGGTATGAGCATGTGAGTATAGTGCCAGTCACTCCCAACGCCTTCATTTGACTTGTTGAAAGTTGACTTCATAAAACTTGTCATTCAAACAATTAAACGATTCCAATAAGCATAAGCATCAATGGCTATATTCACTCTAGAAAAAAGGTTACGTCAACACACTAGTCATGAAAGACCAAACTGGGAGAGGAAACTGAAGCACCCAGAGTAAACCCACACAGACATGAGGAGGCTACATATAGACTCCACACAGGTGGAGCAGGGGGCCAAGATCAAACCAGGGAGCTCGATGAAGTGAGTAATTCACATCTCACTGAGCACTGAGCTGGTGCAATTGGATTAAAACTTCAATAAAGAATAAGCAGAACATAAACTGAAAATATAAAACTAAAAAGTAAAAATATAGACCTAAAACTTTTGCACAGTACTGTATAAAAAGGTATTAAATATCAATCAGATTAGACATTTGCATATAGGATCAGATAGGCGGTCTTTTAACGCTGCTAAACTGTTAACCGGCAGCACGGTGGCTTGGTGGGTAGCACCGCTGCCTCACAACAAGAAGGTCCTGGGTTCAATCCCAGGGTGGAGCGGCGGCCTTTCTGTGTGGAGTCTGCATGTCCTCCCCGTGTCTGCGTGGGTTTACTCTGGGTACTCCGGTTTCCTCCCACAGT
>JAVSBV010054737.1:0-10784 GCA_033117975.1 Parotocinclus spilosoma
TCTTACTAAATTCCAGTCAACGTTTGAAGAACTTATCCAGTGGGATCTGACGCGCTTTTGCTGTGGCTAAGCGGCGATTTGTGGCTTCTTTTTTTGTAGTAAATAGAAATGTTAGGCAAAGACCTGTAGGTGGCAGTAGAGGGCTGGGGGAAAAACTCAGGAGTTTTCGGGTAGTGATGCCAGAGACGAAGAGTTTCTTTGGTAACGACAGATATTACATTTTTCTTATTCGCTCTCACGTTCTTTGGTCCGATTAAGCAGAATTTTGGTATAAATAAGCAAATAACATGACACGTATATAATAGTATTTGTTTCGGTACTTTGGGATTTGGTCTGACTAAGTGGCTGGTCCCATTAACCAGTGGTCCTATTAACCGGATTTGACTGTATTTCATTGTAAAGTGTAATGTTATGCTCAGCTCAGAAAAGCTATATTTTAGTGTTTATATTCATGTTTAAATATATATTCTATAATATATATATTCAAGTTGGAATTGCACCATTGTGCAGGACACCTTAAATTATAAACTGTTTTTTTAGTTAATTATATAAATCTATTATCCTGGGTCTGGAATTGGCACACATTCAGTGGGATGGCTCATATATTTATATTCCACTTTTTTGATGAAAAGAACACTTTTAAGTATACTTCTAGTAAACTACTCCTTTGATTAATTCTACTTTGAGTTTTTTACTGCATGTATACTTATAAGTAAGCAATGTATTAAATTATTTTACCACAACTTCTTAATTTCTATTTGGTATCATTTTTTATACTCAAAATGTACTGTTTCCTATCCTTTAAGTAGACTATTGGTCGACTACACATATAGAGATTCACAAGACATTCTCCATTCTCCACATCTTTTCCAAGTATGATTAAAAAAAATTATAACATAATCAATAAGCCAAGTACACTGAAACCTTGTACAAGACAAGAATGCTATTGCGATCCAAAAAGTACAAGTATAGGCCAAATATATTCAGACATAAGCCAAGTATACTCAAGTCTAATATGGTTTACGTAAAAAAAGTAAAAACAGTTGTTTACATGAAAAGTAAACAGAATGCATACTCACTTTCTTGAAACCAAATTCGAATAAACTTCTTTTTTGTAAATATATGATAGGGTCAGGCCACAGATCGCTGATATATAAAAAAAATATGTGAGCAATGAATTTAAAATGATTGTGCATCCAAATATAAATCTTTGTAATTATTATTGTTAATATTAATATCATTATTATATAGGTTTGACTTACATATATATTCACACGCTCAAAGTATCTCTTAAAGATGCATAGCAGTGGAAACATTGAGTAAAAAGATGGGACTTGTGCACCTGGGAACTGAGATGTCCAGGCTTATGCATTCCCTAAGTTTTAGTGGATTCCAGATTCTCTGGGCTGTGGCACTGAAGGATTGGGCTTAAGCTTCACAGAGTTGTGTAACAGGCGTAGTAAGCAGGCATGTATCTGTATCTGATGATCTAAGTGAGCGGGACAGTATATAAAGAAGGATTTCAGATATATAAGAACGCGCAAGCCAAAAAAACCAGGTTGCACACTAATGCTTCACTTGACCACCTTTATCTTTCATTACGGCACGCATTTGTTGCGGCATTGCTCCCACAAGCTTTTGCAATGTCACAACATTTATTTCTGTCCAGAGTTGCATTAATTTATTCTCCAATATAAGGATCTTACCTGTTTGTTTAGTTAAATCCAGGTGGTGGCATTTATTTTGGCGTGGAAGTGTATTTTGTTCTCCAAACCAAACCTAAAGTCAGGAGCAAGGAATCCGATAACTATTAGGAATTCTATCACATTTTGCATTTTTGTCTAAATTAAGGCTGGGCATGAAATTTGCACAGTATAAAGCCACCTTAAATTGAGAACAAGTATATACTGTTAACATTGGTAAAACATCTTTATATCAATCTGATTCAAATCAAATTAATAAAGTATAATCCAGGTGTCAGACCTTAACTGGCTCTGTGAATAATCTCTTTTCACTTTATTTGCCTAATCCTATTTGGTCACTTAGTAGAAAGAAGTAACCATATTAACCTGCTTTTTTAACCTCCTGAGACCCTGCGTCCTCATATGTGGACATTACATATGTACAATATTAGCAATAATAGAAAGCTACAACATCTGTAAAGATCAAGTACTCATATGAGGACATTGTTTTTGCACAAATCATTTTTATTTTGAATACTTATGTACTACTAATCACAAATAGCTAGGTGAAATTAAAAATGCACACCAAGCAAAAGCCCGGGTCTCAGTAGGTTAAGGCAAAAACTTTTATAAACATGATTTGTTATTAGAGTACGTAACCAATGTGGATAGTGTGTATGTTCATTATTGTTAACCAACAAATATTTCCTACAAATACTTCCCTATTTCAAGCAGAATTATGCACTTCGTATTACACTGCTCTCAGAAATTATTTCATTGTGGGATATTTCATTTTGTAATTTTTGTGAGCACTCTATAACCAATGGTTGTTTGGGTTCATTTCATACAATTATATAGGAACTCAGTAAGCTTATCTAATGCTTTTGGAATGAATAATTCTGAAGAACTGTTACCTGTTCCTGCCCTCCTTTCGCAATACAGCAGAGCATACTAAACCTATACCCTAACTGCCATACAGTATATAAGTATAAAGCTTGCCTGCAGATTTTTAAGCATGTGTGTTTTAAACCAGGCTCTTAGAAACACTTATACACAAGCCTTCCTTTAATGTATTGCTTTTAGGTGCACAGTGCTCCTGTATTTCTTTCCCTCTGGTATTCAGAGTTCACTGAATGGACAGAGATAAACATTAAAATTGATTCATTAGAGTGTAGCGGAATGCAAACAGCACACTTTGCAGATAGATAGATTATAGATCTAGATCATTCCTCAAACCACCACCTCCTATTAAAAAGGATGAAAAGTGGCCTTGTACATGGACAACAGCATGACATGTTTTTTTGTACCTACAAAGACTTTGACTAAAGTAAAAATGTATACTGTTTGCTTTAACAGTGAATCAAATGTCCAATGTTTTATTACCAAATTCATTTGTACTGCAAAACCAGAAATTAAACCCCGATCTGGAGATGTTTTGTGCTCTTTTAGCAGTTCCCAACTGAGATTTTAAAAATAATCTTATGAAGCTCATTTTTAAAGGATCAACCAGCAACCTGAACAATGAAGAGTTTGAGTAGATTATAAAGGCTACTTTTTAAACAGACTATGTGGCTTTCCGTGATTTCAATAAAGAGACATAATTTGACAAAGTATGCAGTTTGTCGTATTGTCCCAATGGTTGTTAATATTATGAAAAATTCTATTTTGTGTAACCTTTCTTTTTTTTGTTTGTAAATGCTTTCTAGCGACAACTTCACAAGATGCAAGGCATCGAGTTCCCAAGGCTACTGTCTATATACTTGTTGTTCAATTAATCTTAATGTTTTGTGTTTCTATATCATGGTAAGAAACAAACGGGCCCACAAGCGTAGTAAAATCTGCCAGTTTTTGCCACATTTTGATGGTTGCAGTAGGTGTAGAAGTACTCAGCCACAGTAATATTATGTCAACAAAAAGTCCTAACAATGTTACAAAGGTGTGTGTGTGTGTGTTTTCTTTATCCCTTGTTCTGTTGCTGAGCTTTGATCTTCTCAGACACTATGGCAACCCAGTTACCTAACAGAGTAACCATAGCAACACAAGCGTGTGATCTGTTCTGTAGGGCGGCCCGTTTGTGACTCTCTGCTGCATGGCTTTAGCATTCTCAGTTTTATAGACATTACATTAACGCAGCTACTGGTTAATTTTCTTACACACAGGGACTGAAAAGGATTTCTTCTTGATCATGTGTGTAATACTTTGATGATAATTATAGAGTAAAACCTTTGTCAGTGTTTACAGGCGTGATAAAAATGTGCACGCGTATTTCACATGTTGATCTCAGGTTCTCCCAAAGGACATTTGTTCAGCCCAGACCTCCTCATACAGCCCAGCTCTGAGGAGAATTCTCCTAAGATTCATTCTTTGCAGCTGGCACATTTTGTGTAACTGTGCCCCCTACAAACCCAGAGGCAAAAGTGAGGTTATCATTCATTCATTCTTTTTCTTAACTGCTTAATCCGGAACAGGGTCATGGGCCAGTGCCTAGCCAGCAGCACAGGGTCCAAGGCAGGAACAACCTTTACAGGGTGCCAATCCATTAACGGGCAAACACATTCACGCGCACACTAAAGGAACTTCAGAGACAGTGGTTAGTTTAAGACATATGTTAGGACTGCATGAGGAGTTTGTATGGTGAAGTGGCAATTCCATACTACCAAAGGCACCTGGGTTCAAGTCTCAGGCCAGGTGTAAGACGGGCACAAATGGCTGCATTTGAGAGCAGAGGCTGGATAGACGTTTTATTTGTTGGACCTTCTACTGGACCTGTAATGGACAGTCTATAGATTACATACAACTTGTATGTGCAGGAAGTCTAGACTACACGAATTGGCAAAATATATGCACAGCAGTAACTTCATTTCTTGGTGTCTCTGTTATGTACTTGTATAATGATCCCTTTACTGGACCTGTATATGTCTTAGGGGCTTTCTGTAGTTTCTCTCGGTCACTCTCTCTCTGCGTTTGTACAGTGTAAAGTGTGTTCCATTTCGCAAAGGCTTCATTTGTAATAGTAAATCACAAATTCAAAGGTGGGAGACGGTTTTTATGCTCTGTGGTTACATAAGCCACGCGTTGTGATCTCCAATTACCTTTTTTTTCCTGTTGCTATGGTAACGCAAAAACACCCCCCCTCCACACACATCCAAATCAATACTTACAATACTTCGGTGCAGAAGATACAGGTGAAGAAATGAACACCCACAGCCCTGAATCTAGAACACGAGTTCTCCCGCACATTGGCAGTGCAGCACTGCTTTTCTATTTTGCAGCACCAGTAGCTCCATGGCAACATGCTCTACGCGCGCGCACACACACTCACACAAGCACGCGCATGCGCGCACACTCCTCTCCCTCAGTTATTCTACTCACACGGCATCAAAACGCATAACATTAAATCAGCTTCTCTTATACATAACTGAGAACAGAGAGGGTGAATGTTGGAGATGATTTTATCCTAACCGTGCTCATAAAGAGCACTGCTACTACGTTCATTCTCAGTGATTATATTGGTGGATGAGGTGATCATCCAGTCTGCATGTTATGCAGTTGTTATTCTTGGTAAGAGACATCAGATGGGTAGAAAATCCTTTTCTGTGACAAAAAGTGGGGATGAGATGCAGCTGAGACCAGGTGCACAGTAACCACAATTTCCACTTCCACAGCCTAAGAGTCCTTTGAGACACATTTTGTGAGACACAATCATAACTGGGTCTATATTTAATCGACCTTCCTAGATCAACTTAGCAAAAGTTGAACAATAACACTGACAGTGTGATGCTCTGGGCAACGTTCTGCTGGGACACCTCCGATTCTGGATTATGTGGATTACTTTGACAAGTAAATGCTTAAACATTGTTGAAAACAAGTACAGCCCTTCATGGTAGCGGTATTACCTCATGGAAATCTCATATTTCAGCAGGATAATGCATCCTGACAAAAATCCTGCAAAAACAACAACAAATGTTGCTCTGGCCTCCAAATTCCCCAGAACTTATGATTATGATTGAGCGTGGAATGTAATCAATGGAATGTGCTGGGCAAAGAAATGTAATCCCTGGAGGCTTGACCTAGCAGGTTAAGAGATTTTGAAGATGTTCACGACCAAGGAGAGATGTCTAATTCATGCCAGAGAAACAGGATGGAGCAGCTGGCCCTGAAATTTTAATACACAGCAATTAAAGCTTAAGTGGGTTGGCATACTGGTAATGGAGATGGAGGAGCTCTGGGAAAATTGGATAGAACAGGGGAAACAAAACCTTATTTATTATTAGCTGATGGATTAGTCTAAAGGGTTTTAAGCATGTGTACACTTTCTATATTAGAGGTAATATTAATGGTAACAAACCACCTATGACATTTTGTCATGACAACGCCTTCCAATCTAGTAGTACTGGCTCAGAAATTGTATATAAAATAATATAGTATAATATATAGTATAAAAAGGCCAAATAACTAAGGCTGAGGTATTATTTAAGACCTCCCAAACTCTCTCTCTTTTTTTAGTTTACAACGTAAGTAATATATCTTTGTTTGTTTTGGCTTCAAACTTAAACCTATTGTCTTTTTGCTTTCTCCCAACTTGACTTTTTCCCCTAAACCTGGCATTAGCTAGTGTTTTTATCTTTACACCTCAAGTGGTTGGGTTTGGCTTGAAACTCAAAAAGTCCTATCTTTCTCTCAATTTGACTTAAACTTTGTTCTCAGCTTTTTTTTTTTTTACCTTCTGTCCCAATTTAACTTTTGAATTCACTTTCTCAACTTGACATCAACTCCTTTATCAAACTGACTTTTAAACTGCTTCACTGTTAAATTTTCTTTTATGTCTTCAACAACACATATTTAAACACACACATCTAACTTTATCATCTCACCTAACTGTGTATCATGGTTATTTTTGTCAAAAAGCAAATTTGGAAACTAGCAACAAACATTCAGTCATGATGGAGAAATCCTGAGCTGAGCTTCCAGCTGAAGAGGGAGCAGGCAAGGTGACCCTGCCAGTAGAGTTAAAGTGACACCTACTGACTGGTCAGATAAAAAGCTTGGCACTTTACAGGGTAGAATTTAACTGCTTGCAAGACATTTGTCACATTGCAAGAATGGTGAGAGCGGAGGTTGGTGCCTTTTTGAGGTAAATTTATGAAGGAAAACCAATCGTGCCATAACGGATGGCAAGGGAGGAGTTAGTGGGCGGTAATACAAGGTTAAACTATACCTGACTGTCTGTACCTCTTTTGCGGCCAGTTTTTACTGGAAGAATACTCTATAAAAGACTTAATATACAGCCTGGAATTAAGATAACCTCACTGCGCTATATCAACGCTCATTTGTAATTTTCAGTAACAACAATTGTGTCCATTTCTTTGTTGATATTAAAATCTGCCTAACAGTGTTTACCATGTAGACAGCAAAGCACTGTGAGATGTTGAACAGCATGTGCTGCAAAAGAAATACCATGCAATATTTAAACTTGCCATAGCATTTATGTAAACATTTCACAATAGTATTATGAGCTGACCTTCACATTGGACTTTAGTGTCCATTTTTGCAAGACAAGCATGTCAATGTCAAACATGAGAGAGAACAACTCTATCCCACTTGGGAAATGCAGAGATGTGTAAATCCCAGAGTTCAACATTCCAACACCATCCAGGCCAACCCAGTCAATAAACAACTGACCCATATTAATATATAAATTATTTTGGAAGGGTTGGGTTGAAGGGGGCAGCTCATTAAGATGCAAGTGATGGAGTAGTAAATTGAACTCGTAGGCTACTTGACCTACAGCTTCTTTGGTTCTCCTGAGTGTTTCCGTTGCTTTGAGGTCGTATTTTACAGATGCAAGCCAGAAAAGTCATGCAGTCATTACAGGACAATGGGGATTTGAAAATAAAAAGTGAAAGAACCTTTTATTGCACACTGCTGACAAAAACTAGGGGATATCTCATATTGAAGTATCCCCTAATTTTGTCAGCAGTAAATATACTTAAACAATTAATCTAATATCATGTTTTATATCACGTTGTGGCACAGCATAAAATAAGGTCCAGACATTTATCCTTGCACATCTATGACACCCAGGGCAAAAGTGAAGCGTGAGGAAATGTAAAATACAACAAAGGACTGAACCAAGATGGTTTTTACAAAGGACAGGATACTCTAGACTAAGAACTATCTTTAACGGTACAGTTTTTTACAGTATTTTCAACAGATTTACAACGGTACAATTATCTTTTATTATCTAATGGCAATCCCAAATTTAGCAAGCCTACAGCAAAGGTGGCAAGAAAAAACTCCTTAAACATTGGAAAAACCCTGGAAGGACCAAGACTCAACAAGCTTAGAACTTCCAAACTCAAATGAAACCTATTCTTCTTTCTTTCTTCAGTGTACAATGTTAGTGTTCATCTTTTGGTTTGTTTTGGCTTTAACCTCAAAACTATTGTCTTTTACCCTTCCTCAACTTAACTTAAACTTCTTTCTAGGCTTGGCTTGAGCTCCTGTCTCAAACTCACTTTTAAATTAACTTCCTCGACTTGACTTTAAGTCACTTCAACCTTCTTTCTTTTTCTTTTACATTCCCATTCTTTTTTCATTAAGAAAATATTTTTCATTCATGTCTTCAAACACACATTCCACTGTATTCCATCTGTGCCAGATGTCTGTATTTTCCACGTTTAAATAACCTACAGAGCAGCTGGGCACTCCTTTTGTGGAATGAAGTCTATACGATTATGGTGCTGGCTCAAACTCTGATGGAGTTGCAACACAGCAGGCCACTTTACACTAGCATCATGCTGATAACACAACATGCCCTCCTGTTTAGGCTACGCACTTGGCTTCCTCATATAATGGAATGAAGAAGAACCAAAGTGATATACAAGACTGATTTACAACAGCATTAACAGAAAGTATTAAGTACATGAACTACAGAAGCTGATTTCCTTTCTCAGCACCATCACTAATTAACCAGATTGTTTTTCTAAACAACCTTAGAGGATTCTTGTATGCATGACTGCTAGGTCACATTGATTTTAGCCAGCTTTTTAGATCAATCTGTGGGTTCTCTCTTGGGGTATGTAAGTGCTACCCACTTATCATTAGCCTTGAACAGCACTCCCTCAACAAAGTCTGTATGGAAGAGCTACACTTAACTGTACAGATACCTCGATTTAACAATGCATCGCCCCTGCATATTCCATACGCCTTGCTCAGTTCTGTCTTAAATGCCGGTAGTATATTGACTACATACTGTTTATTTCCCACTAAAATGATGCTTCTTCCTGATGGAATCTTGATCCTGTTTCCCAGAGGAAATGAAGAAGCCTGTTCATGGAAGCCTTTAGTAATGTCACCCCATACCTCATCCTCTGCCTGGATGGAGAAATTTAAAGTGGATGCATTTAGAGCACTTACACACAAATATATAAATGTGATGCTTCCAGAGAAGATCAAGAGCCATTTAAGCAAGTAAAAAGTTAAGAGAAAAATTCCTGTTTGTTGTTTCCACTTCATCATAGACCATTATTTAAATTAACCAATAATCCAGCCTCTGTTTACATTTACGTCATCATATTCACCATGTTGTTTCTTGTTTTAGAATCTACCCATTTTATCCCAGCACAACAGTTAGGTGCAGGAAGGCGAAAGCATTGTTTAGACCAAGAAACAAGCATGCCATTAGCTTTTTTAGCTTTTTTAAAAATTTGCACAGGATGAGACATTGTCCCTTTCATATCTCTTCCCTGCCAGAGCCTGAAAGAATCAGATGTCCCATTCTTCTTTTCTAGAAAGCAGGGCACCTGTATGTTCTCCGCCTTCCAGCTGTGAAGATTTTTTTTTACATCATTTAGCAGAAGCCCTTATTCAGAGCGACTTCCAATTAATACAGTTTTACAATCCAGGCAATTGTGGGTCAAGGACCTTGCTCAGGGACCCAACTGTGGCAGAGGTGGGATTTGAACTCTGGACCTTCTGGTCCAAAGTCCAGTACCTTAATCACTAGGCTACCACAGTCCCAGCTTGAACTTGCAATCTCCTGTTTATGTGATGAATTCCTGTTTCAGCCAATGAGAATTAAACACACAGGTGCATCTTTTCATTAAAAGTCTGAGCGAGGTCAGTGCAATCTTTAAAGAATCTTGTAATGCATTAACAGCAGCATTTGCAAAATCTGTTTTGCTCAACTAAGGTTTTCAAAACTGACGAGGGAAAAAGGTCGGGCATTCTATGAAATCTTTATTTAGCATAGCAAGCTTTGCCCTAATCTGCAAGGAACATCCGTACTATAGAACTGAAGCTGCAGGATCTAAAATCACCACTGGTTCCTTTTGTGGAAATGAAACTAGAGTTTTTAAGTTTAATTACAAGAGGAATTTGACATCTGTACAGAGGAAAACATGTTGCTCTCATATGAATCACCGTTATTAACACTCCACTTGCCACTGCACCAGGTTTCAGCTCAAGCATCCACTGCAGGGAACTCATAAAAATAGACAAGCCACATAAATACAGAGGTGGGTATGTGAGCAAGAAGCCATTCAGTCTTAATTCATGGCCTGTGTGACTAATGCATTCTCTCACCTGACTAGGATACTGAATAGCCTACACCTATGCTAATATTTAAGCAGTAGTATGTAAAAATTGGGAGACATACAGGGTGAAAACTGAGAATGCTATTGGAAGCAACTTGTAATACGACGTTTTGGTGCTGCAGCTTCCACTGCATAACTGATGGATACCAGTGGCTAGGTAACACACATACAAGTGAAATTCAGCAGTGAGGGGGATGCAACACAAACATATATTCTAGGTAGTACTTAATAGCAGAGATGTTCATAAGTCGCAAAATACAAGTCCAAGTCAAGTCACGAGTCTTTAGGCCAGAGTCCAAATCAAGTCACGAGTCTTTAGGCCAGAGTCCAAGTCAAGTCACGAGTCTTTAGGCCAGAGTCCAAGTCAAGTCACGAGTCTTTAGGCCAGAGTCCAAGTCAAGTCACGAGTCTTTAGGCCAGAGTCCAAGTCAAGTCACGAGTCTTTAGGCCAGAGTCCAAGTCAAGTCACGAGTCTTTAGGCCAGAGTCCAAGTCAAGTCACGAGT
>JAVSBV010054748.1:0-10784 GCA_033117975.1 Parotocinclus spilosoma
ATTTCTTCCTCCTTCCTTGTATTGATTCCACATCGTCCTCGAGAAATTGAAAAGTGCTGAAAAATAAAGATTTATTAAATTTTTTTTTCCTCCCTCCTCAGTAGATTCTTAAGTAGGGAAATCTGAGGAACAAGCAATTAAAAAGTCTGGCCTTAACTGTTCCCTTTCACGCATATGTTTTGCCTACGGTGGTGTACTGAGGATAAAGACAGAGCAAAAGGGGGAAAAACTGAATATCGTCCTTCCTTTTTTAATACGGGGTCAACACATCATTTAGCAATAGGCAATTTTATGGTATGGCCCATCGCGCTCGGGATTGCAGGCGTTAGGGTCGTGTTCATCAGCGTAGCTGCTTGTAACAAAGGCGAAAGCTTAAAAAGATAGCTCTTGAAGGAAGCGCATCAAGCAGGGTGCCATTTGGTGTTTATGCAAATGTGCAAAACAAAATGGCTGCCTGCCAATTCCTGTCGATTTGACGGAAGCTCGGCTGTCTGTTAAGGCAGCACGGAGAAACGAGGCGCTCGGAGAGGAAAACCGAACGGTCCACCTTAAACATCACAAAGAACCCCGGATAGATGATTCGTTGAGCGATCTAAAATGGCGCCTGTACTCCTCTATGTGCCCCATTGAGTTTATGCCAAGACAGAATTATGTGTACATATACTCGGTGAACAGATTGCGATGCTAAATTAAGGACCGTTGTAAAGAGAGCGCATGAAACAAAACACGGAAGGAGAAAAAACCTAGCTTTTCTCGGGAATGAATGCAGTAGCCGGAACAAATCAGAAAATAGTCTTGAAAGTACGACCCTGAAGTCTGATAGTACTGGTAAACTAAAATGGCAGGTTGAGTATACATTTTTATTTGCTCAGTAAAGTAACAAAAATAACCCTGAAACATCTGCTCATATTATCGCAATTTTATCGTTTTACAGACATTACTACTAGCTACATTAGCTTGGAATTGTTACAACCAGGTACAATTGGAATTTCGGTATCTAAGCCACTTTTATTCGGCAATACGTAAAAATTTACAATAGCACTTTGGCTGCCTTCCAAACCAAATAAACTGGACTGGCAAGTCAAAGTAGCATATTATTATATTTTCATACACCATGCATTAAGCACTCATGTTAGGCCAGACTTTTTAAATTGTTTGTTCCTCGGATGTCCCTACTTAAGAATCTACTGAGGAGGAAAATTAAAAAAAAAATCTTTATTTTTCAGCACTTTTCAATTTCTCGAGGACTATGTGGAATTAATACAAAGAAGGACGAAGAAATAAAAATAATTTTTTATTTAAAATTTATTTAACCAACAATTAAATGTAAGTGAATCTGGCAAAAAAATAAATCCTATTTAACCCCAGCCTTAATTTATATACTACTACAATGTTTAAGAACTGCAAACATTTTTTTAAAGTTTATTTAAGGATGTTTTTAAAGTATTTTAAGGATTATTTTCAGAGAATAGTTCGATGTTAAAATCAGCTTGGCTGATTCTGCTCTCCAAGTCTCTATGTTGCTCTTTAGTGCAGTAGACAGCTGCAGCTCATTAAGTTGGCAGTTATGGTTGGCTCTTGACGAGGGATGACTCCACCTCTGGGACACCTGGACTTCTCTGGTTTGTGTGTGTTAAAAACGTACACAATGTGTATGAATTCACGTGTACATTATTCACTCTCAGTGTCTGGTTTTGTATTAATAATTGATTATATACATTTTCATTAACCATTGCACCGTGTATCTATGAAGAGAAATGACTGGCTTAACAGAATCTCAACGGTTCGTTGAATGTTTGCCAGTCTTTCCAACAACATGCTCGTTTTCATTCATTCATAACATGCAAGCTATGCAACATTATTAGCATCATTACTGGAGAAACGTGACAAGCTACAATATGGCCCACATACAAAACCTCAACGTTTTGTAATGACTATCTGAAGACCAAAAAAGCTCAAAGACTGTTGACTATCATGGACTGTTATTTGCAGCCACTTGACATAAACCCTCAAACATTTATGGGGGCACACAGAGAAAGCCAAGAATCCTGTAACCCTAGAATGCTAGTGTGAAATCATGTTGGATCATTAATAACATGGATCATTAGGCCAGACTTTTTTTTTTATTGCTTGTTTCAAAGGTCAAAGTTTGAGGTCAAAGTTCTGTGAAATATAGTGAAGTTCTCGATCGAAAATTGTCAAACTAATTTTCTGTGGACTTTGTTTAAAGACAGCAGGGCAGAAGGTTGACGAAACTATAAACGTGTCATACTGAGAGTCATTTTGAAATCTCACAAGTCAAAGGACTAAGGCCAGACTTTTTTAATTGTTAGTGTTTGGCGGATGTCCTTACTTAAGAATCTACTGAGGAGGGAGGAAAAAAAAATAAAAATAAATCTTTATTTTTCAGCACTTTTCAATATGTGGAATCAATACAAGGAAGTATTGAAAATATTTTTTTATTTAAAAGTAAAATGTATTTAACGTACAATTAAATTAAAGTGAATCTGGAAAAAAAATAAATGAACAGAAAAAAAAATGTTGTCTCTCCACCGGAGGGCGGAAAAAGCCAAAAAAAAAAGTATTTATTTATTTTTTTTAATTTCAACCATTGGTGCGGTGGCAGATCCGAGAAATACCAAAAAACAAAATGTTTTTTTTTTTTTATTCTTCAAATATGATCGTCGGCGGATCTGCGAAACAAGCAATAAAAAAGTCTGGCCTAAAGGACAAACGCTTTAAAAAGTCACATTGAGTGCTTGTCTGCATTCTTGATTCCGAAAAACAGCTGAACCCACTAATCTAAAGGGATGTCTGCATATTTTTATTCCACATGCAGTTAAAACATTTATTCTCAGACAGTGGCATATTCACCTCTACGCCACCGGTCCAATCAGAGGTTATTAGCATTTTTCTCTCTATCTCTCTCCCATTCGCATGCCCCCTCGTGTTTGCTGACGGCTATGTTTTTGAAAATTTGCTAAACGTGCATATCTTAATTGCATTATTCAAAATAATTAGCTAATATATACATACACATATATATATATAAATTTATTATTTTTTTGCATAATTACAAGGTAAGCAAATAGCGCCTCTCAGCACCTCGCTTGTTTACATTCACATAATTAGTACACTCCGTGATTTCCTAATTATCTACTTTATATTATCTAGAACACAGAGCCCATTTCCCAGTGGAGAAACAGAGGACATCATTTAGAGAGTGTGAATAAGTGCAAGCATGAAAGAGAGAATTACAGGCACATGCATGAGAAAGAGTGACATGGTCTTACACTAAATACACACTAAATACTTGAAATTCGGTTTCCTTCCATATATGCATAAGGTTAATTGGTCACTCTAAATTTGCCTATGACTAGTATGTTGAGTGTAAACAATGACAGTAAATAAAACGACTACAAAACGCAGAATTACTGTTTATTCTGATTGTTTCCAGATGAAATATATGGACTGCGATAGCCTAGCGGTTAAGATACTGGACTCTGGACCTAATGGTCCCGGGTTCAAATCCCACCTCTGCCAAGCTGCCACAGTTGGGTCCTTAAGCAAGGCCCCTAACCCACCATTGCTTGGATTGTAAAACTGTATGAGTTGTAAGTCGCTCTGGATAAGGGTGTCTGCTAAATGCTGTAAATGTAAATATAGTCATTATACCATTGAGGAAACAACAACTATAATGATGACATGGTGGCTTTCACACACTTATTAAAATTTATTTTAAAAGATAACTCAACTGAAAAAGTTGGCATGTGCACAAAATATAATGCACTACTGCACTGCTCACAAAAATTAGCAGATATTTCTAAATCAAATATCCCCTAATTCTTAGTTTTCCTATCTACAGGTTATCCGGTTATCCATGTTTCAATAAAATCAGCAGAAATGCATCGTATTAAAATCTGCACCCAAAAAATGTTCTCTGTTTTCGTATAAAAAGTACAAAGAATCCAATTCAATTTGATGTTGAGATGGAAAACCATTTGTGTGCCCAAAATCGAATGCACCACTAGTGTTATTACATTTTTGTTATTACTTTTTGCCAATTTCGTTACACGATTTTGTTACTGGGTTCTTGGTTGTCGACTCGGTCGTAAGGCGTGGCCGTTCTGAACCCTGCTGTGTAGTGGCTTTTCCAGCAGATTAGAAGATTGCTTGGAAGAGTCCCCTTTCTGTAGATCAACGAGGATGTAATAAAAGCTCTTTTGTGCCGCTGAGACAGAACTATCTGTCTTTTGGCCTTCCTGTGCACCGTACTGATGCGTTCTGCAGTCAATTAATCTCAGCCTGAGATAATGAATATTTTCTATATCGCTTATCTCGCTTCTGAAGACAAACTGCTCTCTCTTGTGTAATGCATTATTTAGTATTTAAACTCTCCTTATGCCCCGCATTTTAAAAGGAGGAGAAAAGGAAATAAAGGTATTCATGGTAAAGCATAATCAGGGTAATTAATACACTGGATCATCTGGATTGGCTATCAGCATCTGGTCATTTATCAAGAATACACTAATGAATGTTTTTTTTTCCCTGTACAAGCATGGAGTCTCTCCTTCTCCCTCCACTGCTCAGCAACAACACAGATTGTTACTCGACTTGAGGATATCTGAACATAACTATGAAATCATTTCGGAAAATAAAATGACCTACGTCTCTATAAATTTACCCTATCATTTCTAGAAGTCCCAATGTACTCCTGACATCCCATAATAGCAGATTTGCTATTATGTAAAACTATAAAACTATAAACGTTACTTAACAGTAACAAAAAAAAAACTCTCATCACATCTCTTATAACTGACTTATTATCATTTTTTTTTTTGATCATTACTGTACTACCAATGTAATGGAACTCAAGTAGGTCTCAATTTTTCTTAGCATTAGCCAATGTAGCAGGACAGCTATCTGCTAATAACCTAGCTGTCTGTGATTGGACGTACACTGGGGTCTTATATCAGCAAACAAGGCAGCAATTTAACCAGTTAACGACGAATAAACTAGATCCTGTAATAATGTTATTGGCTCAAATTAGTGAAGCTTAAAATGTAGCAGATTTGATTATTGTTTTAATGATAACGTTTGATTGGAGCCCTGCAAAAAATCCTGTTTGCATTTAAATTAAATGTATTATTATTATTATTATTATTATTATTATTATTATTATTATTATTATATAAGATGCACACATTTATACTTTTGTCTTAATAGACATGATTTCCTTACATCAATGTAAACGTAATTTTTTTTCCTGAATAAGTATTGCATAGCTGAGTGGACAATGGAATGCATTTATTAATTTGTAATCATTTAATAAACACAGCGGCACAAGAGATTACCAGAGCTGAACCCCTTTATTCCAAGGTGTCTGTTCTATCGGGTACTCGGCTGTTATGTTGTGTATGCCACACATTTTGTGTTTACCAGGGGTTCTCAACATTTTGCAAGCTGCCCCCCACCCAAAGCTGGTTCAATGCAGTTGCCCCCCCCCCCTCGTTTGGGTACCACTAGTTTATATGATGCAATCTGCTGTCACACAGTATTGAGCAACGCTGTATAAGGTAATAGGGTTGAACCGATACTTTGGAGCACTATGCAGTGCGATGCGATGCATTGTGGAGATATCACATCTGTTCTCTTTATGGCATCTAATGCAGTTGCATCTTTTGAACACCAGAGGGTGCATCATATCTTCATCTTTACAATGGAGAGATGTGAGAGGTGTAAAGATATTTGCGCGCGCGCACACACACACACACACACACACGCACACACACGCACATGCACACGTGATACAAAAACCTTTCTGATAAACTGAGCATAATAACAGGCTCTCAGCCTAGCCAGAGGAAAGCAAATGCATGACACACAAACAGTTTATTGAATAAACAGATATTTGAATATGTTTAAAGGCTGAGCATAGCACAGGGAGATTGCTTGCTGTGATTTTCAATTAAGTTACTAAGTTCATTTAAGTTAATGATATTTCTAATCATTACAATTGTAACTGCAGAAAACTAACATTTTTGTTTCAAAACCTATGCAAGGAAATCTGAGTTGTTTTACACTTATTTACACAGAAATAAAAAGTGTCTTTTAACGTAAAATCGCTAATCGTGAAAAAATCTAATCCTGAGTGTATTGGTACAATCCTAAAGTGTTCGAAATCATTTACAATTCTCTTTCATACAGACTAATAGTGCCTCATATGGTATGTAGAATGTAGGGAACAGTAATTTAGGGACCATTTTGGACACAACCTTCAGATAGTCAAGTATTTTAAAAATCCTTATTAATATGCTCATTTTAACAGGTTTACGTGATGAAATTGCAAGTCACAAAGAAACAATCACATGCTGTTTTCAACTACTATGTATACAATCAAGGCAGAAAAGAAGGGCAAAAGGGTAAAAACACCTGACGTTAATATAATTAGCCTAGTCCTCGTTGTTGTGTGTTGTTGCTGTTAAGGTTTTAAATCAGTTATCAGATAGAAAAGAAGTGGGATTGTAAAAAAAAAAAACTATTTCCAATATTACACTGCCTTTTATTGAAGCAAGGACCCTTCTGCCTAACGGCACCCAGGGCTTGGTTGGGAAAGTCAGAAAGTGTTTTCCTCCTACAGATTGGACTAAGTGGTTTCTCACTTGAAAAAAATGGACTATGAAAGAGGGGAAAAGGCCGAGGTCAGAACACGTAGCGCGATAAAAGATGGCATAATGCAAAATGTGAGAGGAAAGATATGTGAAAACTGTAGCTATAGAAGAGGAACAGAGGAAGAGACGAATAAGAGGCGAGAGGGTCTCAGCTGGCACAACACAATGTGGCTCCTTCAATAATGTCCTCGCTGCACAACAACTCGAACAGACCTTTAAATATGCGCGCGCACACGGGCGTAGGTTCGCGTACACACCCACATGCACAGCCCAAAACTGTATTAACTTTACACCACAATATGAGAAATGATTTCTTCTATGATGTTTTTTAAAGGGAAAGCAACGTCTTGATACAAAGAGAAGGGCTTGAGTGAGAATAAAAACTATCCATCATTTTCAAATAATCTTCTTTCTCGGTTTGTAAATGATAGGATATGGTATTAGAATATTGCACATGTTATGGCAGAGTAAAGGTCAAATTGGACCAAGTTTTTCTGTGGTAACCAATTTGTCAATATATCTTATATGTGTTAATTTATTTAATTTTAATTAATTTAATTTATTTATTACGCACGAACACACACACCACATACACACACACACACACACACACACTTAATAAGAGCCATGCGATTGTGTGTGTGTGTGTTTGTGTGTGTCTGTGTGTGGGTGTGTTTGTGTGTGTGTGTGTGTGTGTGTGTCCTCATACATTGTATAACCTTGTCAACTCTGGATTGAGACTGACTGAAGAGACCCAACCTGAAGCTGTACTAATTATAACTAGCTGCCAAAACAAACAATTCTCTCAATACAAATGAAAAAAAGCTTCATTCATCTGTGTGTGTGTGTGTGTGTGTGTGTGTGTGTGTGTGTGTGTGTGTGGTGTGCGGGCGCGCGCTAGTGGCATGTCTTGTGTCAGATTTGCATAACTTACCTACATATAAGCACCCTGTCATGTGTTATTAACATTTATCATTGCTAACATAACAGATAATTACACACCATTTCACAGGGTTGATGCTTATCATGCAAGAAAATGCTCCATGACAAATGGCATGTAATTCAAATCTGTTTGAATATCTGGATCATACACCTTTACCCTTTTTATCTTCATTTTATCTGGGATACATTTCATTACATGTAAATACCAATAACCTCATTGAACCTTTTGCCCTTCTTTGGTTTATGCCAATTAGACTTCACAGACTTCTATGGCCACAAACGGTTTAGGTCAGGGAATTGGTGTGGCCAAGACTGCAAATGGTTTGGCCCAAGATGTCCCTTGGTTCTGTGGTCTGTGTGGTATTGGCTGAAAAAATAATCTGCACCAGCGGTGCCAATAATTTTGCGTGCTCTGCATAGATGAACACAAACATACACTGACACACCTCTTTGTTTCTACACTCATTGTCCATTTGAATCTTTTTTCTCTTACAATACAGACATTTTATAGTTCCAACATTTATGGAATGTGGTCCATCTGCTTCGCTACACTGTCTGTAAATAGCCACACAAAAAACCCTCATGAACTTCTCACAATCAGGGGTTCATTCTGTTTGCATCCCAAACCAAACCTTCCAACGTGTCAACCGAATAGTTCACACCAACCTCATCACAAACCTATAAGCATGATATTCATCCACCGTAGATGTGTCTCAAACCATCTAACCACTACATGGTCATTTGTAGATGTACCTCAAAGCAAACCATCCAAAGTGTCAACAGTATGTCACACAAACACCATCACAACCCCAAATCAGGACATGTTGGGACGTTATGGAAAATGCTCATTTATAAAAATGCAGTGTTTTGTCCATTGACTTTTCCTTCATTGCAAACAATATGAACTCAATATATTTTATGTTCTATCTGGTCAACTTCTTGCATTTGGTAATAAGGCACTGAACCAAACCCATCTCATGAAAGACCCTGGCTTTTGGACTAGCTGATAATAGTCTGGATGGTCCTTTTTCGTCTTTGATTCGGAGCACACAACATCCATTTTTTTAATTCTCTGGGCTCAGTGGCATCTGGGATAAACCATCACACAGTGGAAACGTGCATTATAGTCAGACTAAGCAATCTTTTATGGAAAAATGGACGCTATGTGCTCCGAACCACAGATGAGAAGTTTCAAGTCCAAAGTCAGGACATACCTTTATAGATTTTAAAGCTGCATTAGTTCTTTCAAGTTGACATCTTTTTAAGGGAAGTCCATAAATATATGAACAAGCCAACATAGAAAAATATTAAAATACGTAAATATGTAAATCCTTTCCAGTTTTTCTTTGTGGACCATTTTGAAACACATTTGCTCACATTTGTTCCACAAAGACTAAGCCTTCTGTGGTACTGCTTTTTTTTTTACCAAATCATAATTAGAATCACATGTTCACATCACCTGTTTGAAATCACATCATAAACTTAGCTTTTCATCTCATTACTAGCTATAAACTGCCTCCGTCTCAACTTTTTCTGAAATGTCTTATGGGTCTGAAATGCAGGATTGAATGTTTATTAAGAAATGATCAAACAAAGCATAAAATATCTTAAATTCATACTGTTTGCAATTAAATAAACGTTGAAAGTAAACAGAAAGACCATTGCATTTTTTTTGCAATTATTTGCATTTTCCATATTGTCCCAACTGTTTTGATTTGAGGTTGTGTATTCACAAAATCACAACCCATGCTTGAACCATCATTAGTCTACTGTGGATGTGCCTTAAAGTAAAGCCTCCAACCACAAAACTGGTTAACCACACAAACACTATAACAAACCTCTCATCTTCAGTGCACAATCCCCCAAACCACACGTTTATGTTCTGTATAATCCACACAAACACTATCACAATCTTGTCACCATTATCAGACCACAGTGGATGTGTCTTAAACCCCACACTTTTTTTCTATTTTCACATACGATGTGGACCTTCTCTGGAAAGGTTGTGACATATCAAGAAAAGTTTGTGAGAACTGTTCTGATTTGATGGCCAATCAGTACTCCTTCTGGCAGCCGGCATTTTTGGCAGGAGCTGAATGGTTGCGGGTATGTGTGTGTCCCATCAATGCCTCTAAATGGCCTGATTGACTGCAGCACACTGCGTGATGAGCTATTCTGTTCGGATAAAAGTCCACTGAATCTTAATCAAATACTCGTATTTTACAGAAGGAAATAAAAGTTTTTCGCGGATGAAGCACAGTCTCTCTTCTCCCCCTTGTGCCTTACACACAATGGACTCCCATTCTTCAGCAAGATTTGAGAAGGATGTCCGTTTGCCAAGTTGCCTCTTATCAGCAAATCATGAAATGCTGCAACTGAATAATAGCCACTTAATTAAGTACACCTGTTCAACTGCAAATATCCAATCAGCCAATCACAGGGCAGCAGCAGAAAACGGAAAAAAAGTGATGTAACTGACTTTGACCATGGCATTGTACTTGGGTATATGCCATTACGGCCTTTTCATACAAAGTCTGATTTTGACGGACAAAAAAAAAAAAATTAAGTCAATGGCATCCTTCACATCGAGTTCGAATGCGAGGAGTACAATTTTTAAGCTGAGCCTGTGTTCATTTCTGCGTTGCTTGGACGTGGTAAAATCAGGCTGAGCAACCTGAGCTTGGTTGAACAGCTTATCCTGCTAGTAGCAGAACACGAGAGCTTATAAGACAATATTAAAAGACAATATAAAACCATGGCTATGATAGTAAATATCTGGCGGAATACAGCTAATAGTCACAATGACTGTATGTAATAGTTTTCTTGTTTATCTATAAAACCCAAACTATAGCTTTCTGCCATAATCTTCGCTTCTGACCTTATCATTTATAAATCATTTAGAAATATTATTACAGTCGATTCGGGTTAATGGGACCACATCGGGACGCGATCGTTTTGGTCCTAACAACCGGCTGGTCCAATTACACGAACATGCCCCATGTTACAAGATGGGACGTGCTATGTAACATACTAAATTTGTATTAAATCTTTATTGTGCGATTTACACGTATAGTGAACGTACAAACAAGAACTTCTGTTGCTTACGAACTTTGTTCATTGAAAAATAAATTTGCAAACAAGTTTTTCGAAACGATCTACAACACAATGTAT
>JAVSBV010054759.1:0-10784 GCA_033117975.1 Parotocinclus spilosoma
TTTCTGCGCAACAATGGTGGAATTGGTGATCCTCTTACCATCTTGGCTTCTGAGAGACACTGACACTCTGAGAAGCTTTTTTTATACCCAATCATGTTGTCAATTGACCTAATTAGTGTTAATTGGTCTTCCAGCAGTTCGTTATATGTTCAATTTCCTTTGTCCAGCCACTTATTGCTACTTGTCTCAACTTTTTTGGGATTTGTTGACACCAACATATTTTTCCTTTAAAATGTTACATTTACTCAGATTGAACTTTAAAATAAATAAATTAAATAAAATAAAATACTGAATTAAATAAAATACTGACATTTGCTGTCTCCACATCATTGCATTCAGTTTTTATTCACAATTTCTTTAGTGTCCCAACTTTTTTGGAATCCACTTTAAAAAATATCAGCGGTTTCTGAAATCCTCAGTCCAGTCTGTATAGTACTATATGACATGGTTACTTGTACTAGACAGACTGGTCTGAGCATTTAAAGTCACTTATCAGAGTTGATTTTCAGTCATCTTTCTTCAACATTCTGATGCTCAAGTTGAACTTCACCAGTTTACCACCGCTACATGCCTAAATATGTTGCATTTCTGACATGTGATTTTCTAACTAGATATTTTTCAGTCACTGATTATAGTGTAAAGCATCATGCTATTGCGATGTAGGGCAGCATTTTAACAAAATGAGAACTTTTGCAGTAGCTGAGGAATGTCCACACAAGACATGTGCTCTCCGTCCTTCAGATCTCTCAGTGAGCACAGTGCTGTTAAAGCCTGCTGCTTATCTATGCGGTCTCATCCTGAGTAGAACACAGGGAATAAGTCAATAGTCTTCCACAATTTCCAAAACGTTATAAAAACTCTGTATATTGTGGTATGTCATATAATGAATGATCAGCACATTTAAGATCTATATTTTATAAAGGTTAACCCACAATAACAAGCATTTCCTTTTCCTCTACATGCCAAAAATTCTCCACATAAAATTGTTTTTGGGATACTTGTCTTTTTTAAAAGGTTGGTACCAATACACAGTAACAAGTGTGTGTATGTGTGTACATTGGTATTTGTAACCCTTATTATAATTATCTACCAATAATTTCATTCAATTACAGGCAAAGAGAAATGTCAAAATGACCTGTTTAAAATGTCAAGCGACTACTTCAAACATTACAAAAATGATAAATAACCCACTTAAACATTCAAAAAGTTAGAATAACCAAATAAAATATTTTTTTAAATGAAAAGGACTAAGACATTACTTTTACAGACTTGCATTAATCATAGCTTTTACAACCTGAAACATTTTTTATTGTATGAGGTGTTCATGAAATCTACAGACCAATGATTTTACCATCAAATCTTACACACACACTTGCACACACTGGGTTTGAGGATTCTTACCTGTGTGGTGTGAGTGGTAAAGCCAACCATTATGCTGGTGAAGGAGAAAGATCACTCACTCTGCACAAGCCCTGACCGAGTGAATACACTACCTTGCATACCTGCAGGACCAAAGTCTTGCCTGGAGAGGAAGATGGCATGGTCGTGGTGCTCAGCATGGTCTGGATCTAGCTTCTGCTGCGTGTTTGCCCACCGACACACCTGTTCCAGACTGCGGGATGGGTTCCCTCGCTCGATCAAACTTAATGACTGCAGCAACACAAAAACAAGCACATAAAGAGAAACAGTAGTTACAAAGCCATTGTCGTATGTGATCAAATGAAAACTGTCCTTGTGTGCTAATGCAAATATATCCATATGTTGGTCATATCGTGGTCCACTGTACAATACATTAATCATAAACCATTTGGAATTATGTGGATTTCTGCATTAATCATTTACTAGTAGATTTGCATTACATTTGGTTATTACATCTTTAGTCAAGTCATAATAATAGACACACATTCACCTGAAATAATTACACACAAATTTAAGTCTTTATGGACATGAAACATTGTATTTTTATTAACATCAGTAGCCACCTACAATGACATCTTGAATACTGGACGGGACTGTATTGAAATTGAAATTATGTAACTGTAATGTAATTATGTAAATTATGTAACAATTATAACTTTATACAGGTAGAACCATTCACCTTCCACATCAGAGGCCACACTAATGGTAAAACCCTAATTACAAAGGCAGAAGTTTGGAGGAGGATAGAAGAAGATTTCAGTGACTATAACTGTCCCCATGAGGTTTGCTTAGAGCATTATTAAGAAGTAAAAAGTGTATGGCAGCACCAACACCTTGCCAAGACCGTGTCATTTTTCCAAAGTGGATGACCGAGTCAATAAAACAATGCTTAATGTTGCTACCAAGGGGCCAACAACAACTTCAAAGTCATTCTGTGCATATGACAACCATCTCACAAACTTTAAACAATGCTGGTCTTTTGGGATGGCCATTTTGTGTAAACACTATATGCCACAGGGCCAGTTTACCTTGTTTTGGTGTAAAGAATATGCTTGCCTTAGTGGTAGATTAGTGATCAAGCAAGCATTCAGATGTACATCCTACCTGGCGGTAGCCCACCATGATCATACGAACAATCACAATGTTGATTCTAGTACCCAGAGATTCATCATGATATATTTCATCTACCTGAAAAGGAAAAAAAAAAAATCAAATCAGAACTTGAACAGCACAATACTTGGACTCATAGTCATAAATAAATGTATAATTCACTAGTGGTTTAATAGTGGGTTCTTTGTTTTCTCCTCGATGCCACCAAAACAGGTAATTAGGTGTACTAGTCACTGTGAGTAACCTAGTGTGATGTGTGTGTGATGCCCTGCAAATGACTGACACCTTTTTCAATAGTGTTCCTGCAATGTACTTAGTGCTTCAAGGACATGATCAATACCTACCATCACTCTAACCAGGAAGGACGCTTTGGTTTTGTTTATTCATTTAACATCACATCAGAATCAATGGCTATTCATTATAGGAGCAGAGTTATATACAGTGTGAGTCAAAATGCCCTTTTATTTTAGAAACAAAAAGGAAAATGATCTATCTGAATAAACCTGCAAATCATGGGTAAGAGGGCCTATCTTTTAGTTTATGTTCAGAACATGACTGCCTGTGATGGTGCTTCGCTGACCAACTATAAAGGAGAAGTCAGCGGGTAGTTAAAAAAACTTTAATGAGGGGATAATAGCAGGACTACAGAGGATCATGTACCAAAGACGAACAAAATTAAGAAAGAATACAAAGAAAATGGGCAAAAGTCTAACCCTACTTCAAACAGTAGGTTCCCACAAAAGGGTTTAGCCTGTCTCTCACTCCCTCAGCTCCCTCTCAGCAGAGCAATATTGTTTTCCCATCCCATCTTATAGGATAGGCTACACACTTGGACTGAACCATTCCTTCAGGTGTGACCATCCTATAAGAATAGGTTGTATTTTCTCACTGAAACAACTAACAAACACTAACACGTTTACAACTCAGATAAAACAACCGGTATTACATAATTAATGCACACATCCATCACTCATACACTCTAATAACATGATGTTAACCCTGACATCCTCCTCCCATGAGATGACCGTGGGTCCTACGGCACACCTTATGGGTGATCTTAGTCTGTGCTGCCTCCCTTTAAACACCCCCTCGCATAAGTACACATACAGCTGTGATGGCAATGCCCTTGCCTCATGACACCGCCATCTTAAAAACCGCCATATTGGATCAAGGGCAAGTTGTTCATAATGGTAAGGTAGTCATGTAGCATATCAAAGAAGAGCAGAATTGTCTCAGAAATCGACTGCCTAAATCAGATTTGCAATATCTTTTGTGGTTTAAAATTTATCAACACAAAAAGTTTTAAACTCTTGTTGTCCATCACAGATAACTGAAGATGGAATAGCATGGCTGTTGTATCATAGCCATATATTTCAGCAACCGACACTCAGAAAGACCAATGTCACACCCCAAAAACCTCAACAATGGTTTTGGCAACATTTGCAAAAATTCAACAATACAAATGCGATGTCCTGTGGCTTTTGACTCACCCTGACTCACTCACAAGAACAATTTAGAACTAACCTAACATGTTTCTTTGGAAAGTGGGAGAAAACAGGAGTACCTGAAGTAAATCCATGCAAACACAGGGCAGACACGCAGCCTCCACACAGAGTCCAAGGTTGGAATCCAACCGGGGATCTCTGGAGTTGTGTGGTGATTGTGCTAACCGTCTGCGCCACTGTGTTGCCCTACCTGGAAGGAGTGATTACTAAAGATGAACGCATGACACAAATAACAGTCACAGAAGGAGCAATGAAAGCCAGCAACATTGAATGTTGATATGTGGAAAATACATGGGCTACATAAAAAATGCTGTTGTTTAATAGATAATGTCTGTGTCAATATTTTAGTGCTTAGTGGAGAATGAATAAACTGGAGAAAGCATAATGGGATCCTGAATGGGTTGTTCAAATTGGATGGATGGGATTTTATTTTTGGAGAAATTTTTTTTGGAGTTTTGGAAAATGTTGATGTTTGCAATAGAATGCTGGGCTTTGGTGAAGGATGATGTAGTTCAGTAGAGAAATTTTTAGTTTTATGAAGAATGTTAGAGTTTGTTTGGGAACAAGAAAGTCCAGTGGTAGGGTGAGAACAAAATACTGTGCTTATTGGTCTGTTTACTGGAGTATTATAAATTAGCATAAACACTACTTGCATTGCTCATATTTCTGATTAGAAAATATATATGAATCCCATTATATTTACAACAACTTTCTTTATATATTAGCTGTTTATATTAACCTCACTACATACATGTAATTTGGTAATCTGTGTCGATAACCTTTGAGCCACAAGAATCTGATTGTTGCAATCGATTTCTGATGCAATCACAGGTCTTCTGTGATATGCTGCATGGCCATCTTGCCCTTGATCAAAGATGGCGGCTTTCATGTTCCTGACATAGCCTAAAAGATAGGCCTCACCCCTTATTTGCTGGGGTATTCAGATATCATTTTTGCTTTTGTTTCTGAAATAAAAGGGTGTCCTGTGACTTTTGACTCCCCCTGTATTTGATAGTGTATGCTAGTGATTGATGTCGGTGCTATTAAAGTGAGTTAAAGATAAAATAGCTCTCTGACATAAGGTGATTCTCTCTGCAGCACTTCTGTTCTTTTTTATGAGACTGAAAATGCTCCAGCAGTAACATTTATTACACAAAAACTATAAAGAAGCAAAACAAATGGATGTTGTGACTGCAGTTCAGATAGAGACTTGCTTATGTGGGGTTTAAACTAAATCCAAGTCTTCCTTCAGCCAAAAAGCTTTCATCACTACTTATTCATCCAGTAGACGAGTCTGCACTACCGTGTACTGCTCAGTTCACATAAGGTTTATGTGTGTTTGTGTGTGTGTGTTTAATATGTGACTTGACTTAAGACACTTTTGGGGACAAATGTCAGAGTACACACCAGCACACCTGGGACGACTTGTCAAACGGAGACAAAAATAGGTGACCGAAGTGAAGTTTAAGGTTAAAATTAGGTGCAGGTGTAGTATTTATTAGCTACAGTAATCATTGTGAACAGATCACACAGAATCTGACTGTGCTGTGTTGTACAACCCTAATGCCTTTTAGTAATCTTATTCTTGTGGGTTTCAAATCCATGAAACTCTACGCAACACTTTATTGTGCAGATGATGCTGTTGAACCCAAATCATGTGCAACCATAGATTAGTTTATTACTTTTTTCTACAGATTTTTTAGGTTATTTTCCACTCTACATGCCTAAGGGACAGCTAAATTCTGAGGTATCTGTCCATTGTTTATGGTATTCTACAACAAATTAAGCAACTTAACTTCTCAGGTGGATGACATGGTGATGCAGTGGTTAGCACTGCCATCTCACAGCGCTGAGATCCACAGGTTTGATCCTAACCCTGAGCTCGACCTGTGTGAAGTTTGCATGTGCTCCCCATGCTTGAATGTTTTTTTTTCCGGGTATTCTGGTTTCCTCCCACATCCCAAAACCAAGCGCTTTAGGTTAATTGGTGTTTCCAATGTGTCCCTAGTGCGTCAGTGTGTGTGCCCTAAAATGGACTGGCGGCCTGTCTAGGGTCTTGTACCCTGTGCCATCATTTTCCTGCTAGCCTGACAAGAATCAAGCGGATAAATAAATATGAATGAATGAAGCGTAAGAACATGAATGAAGGAAGTGGATAAGAAATGAATCAATGAAATAATTAATTTCTTTTACCTATCTTTTTCTATTCAAATTATACTCTGATAGAATACACTGTTGTGGTGGCAGAGTGTTTGGTAGCAGGAGTGTTTTTGGCTCTTACTCACACTTTAGTCTCAAACACACACAATTCATATTAGAACATTATTTTAACCCATTTTAATCAGTATGTAAAAATCGGAAATGTGTGTGAGAAGACATAAAATAATCACTTACAATGTTCATAAGAGTTAGAACATAGTTCTGGACATGATCTTTGCTGTGAAAGCGCACCACTGAGTCATCCACAGCTAACAGAACCTCAATGCTATAGCTGTCTCTCTTAGCGTGCCTGCGTTTTCGCTCTGTTTCGGACAATTTCTGTTCCACCAGATCGAGAGAGTTTGGGAGCTCTGCTATCCCATAATCCGATGCTGCAACAAAGGAGACAAAGTATCCACTTTTACAATTAAACACGCAGACATAAAAACGCTCTTGCAGTTTACATTTAAAGGCAACATACTGTAAGTGACTACTTAAACATATTTCTTTTATTAAATATGTGTGAATTTTATTTCAGTTTACACACTTTTTTACACACTTAGTTGTTCATTGACAAAATTACATTTAGAGACACAAATACAACTTTGAAATCAGAAAATGTTGGAATTGGTATTGAAAATTCACATAAAAACACACACACACACACACACAGACACACACACAGACACACACGCACAGACACACACACACACACACACACACTGCTTCTTACGTGTATTTTGATTTTTATCTCATTGCAGACAGTATGAGCCAGACCTTCTAAAACAGTATCAAGTTTTATCAAGTAACAGGTCAAGACTGTCCAGTACCCATACCCTCTTCTTACACAGCCATACCTTTGTCGTTTGTGCAACATGTGTTTTAGCATTATCTTGTTGAAAATGGGATTCCTAGGAATCTTTTCTCCATTAATGCTGTTATCACAGAACTGAAAAATGAAAAATAAACTCAACCCCATATCGTGACAGAGCCTTGTTTTTATACTTGTTGCTAATAACAGTCTGGATGGTCCTTTTGGTCTTTTTTCCGGAGCACATGGCATCCATTCTTCCAAAAAAGACCTGGAATACTGAGTCATCTGATCACAATACACATTTCCACTGTGTGATGGCTCATTGCAGTTTGCTTCCGAGCCCAGAGAAGTCGATGCTGCTTCTGGACATGGCTATATGGGACATCTTTTATTCTGTGTTAGAATAAAGTGGAATTTGTAACAGGAATTTTAATCTGTACTGTTGTGCTGTGCAAAAATAATAACTTGCCTATGTGGTTATATCAACTATTGTTGAATGGCGATTGGTAAAGAAGTGCATCTGAGGGTTCGAAGATCACGGGCGTTTGGCTTCAGGTCACACGATAGCCTTTATGTACTGAAATCCCTCCCAGTTCCTTCAATCATTCAGTATTATGCATTGAAGAGGAAGAAATATGCAAATCCATTCCAGTCTTTCTTTGAGAAACTTTGTCTTTAAACAGTTGAATAATTTTCTAATGAATTTGTTGACAAACTGGAGATCCTCTGACTATATTTGCTCATAAAAGATTCTTTTTTAGGATGCTTCTTTTGTACTAAACATGAAATCACGTTATTATTTAGTTTTTTAATCATTTATAACTCTAACTTGCACCAGTCCAACTTTTTGCGGAATGTATTTCAGGTCTGGACTGCAGGAATGGATCTTTATTATCAAAATTCAGTGAAGTTGACCAGATAAAACATGGAATATCTTGGGTTCATACTGTCTGCAATAAAATAAATCATGTTTTTATATGCGTTTTCATACTATCCAACTTTTTTTGATTTGAGGTTGTATGAAATCAGCTTGATGTTGTTATGTATGATTTTGTATTTATGCCTGTGTAAATCACACTTTAGCACAACCAGACTAATATGACCAGGTCATTATTTTAGTGCATAGGCCCACTATATCAATTCCTTTCACCCAAAAATCAAAACATGTATAGCCTTTGCTCAAAGACACAAACTCACACAATGAGACTACATCAATGTTAGAAATATACGCAAGATAGTTAACCAAACAAACAAACAAAATATAGTAGTTAAATATAAAATCAAATGACATGAAATTATCTAAACCTACATAGCGTTCTGCATTTTCACTTATTACACACTTTATGAACACAGATATGTCAGTGAGTACACCCCTAAGTGAAAATGGCCAAATTGTACTCAATTAGTAAAAGTTTTTGAAAATAGATGTAGGAGTGCTGTCAGCACTGCTGACAAGGTTAAAGGGGTGGGGGGTCACCTGTCAGCGCTTAGAGCATACGCTACACACTATCAAATTGGTCTGCAGGGCTGTTGTCCCAGAAGGAAGCCTCTTTTAAAGATGATGCACAAGTGCAAACAGTTTGCTGAAGACAAGCAGACTAAGGACAAGATCTGGAAATTATTTATTTTAGATGGTGTTAAGCGTGTGTCGCAGAAACCAGGTGAGGAACACAAAGTGTGTATTGCCTACTGTCAAGCATGGTGGTGGGATTGTCATGGTTTGGGGCTACAAGTGCTGCCGGCTATCGGGAGCTACAGTTCATTGAACCTATTTAGTATATGTGCGGCATTCTCAAATGAAAGGTAAAGGGTTTAACATCCACCAGCTCTGAGATGGCATCATGGGGGACTGGAAGAGGATTCCAGTGGCAACCTGTGAAGCCTCCTCTACAATGCTTCCTGATCTCTCCTACATGAAAACTATATGAAGCAGAGACATTGCCATCCAGCACCATTCTCATACTCTGTAATAGAAACTGAACTCCTTCTTTTACTTACCTTTATTATGCTGATCCTCCTGATGTTGTCCTAGCTTTTTTTTAATGGCTGATCTGCGATACACCACATGAACTCGACCTTTCATCTCAGACTGCTGCTGACCTTTCTCCAGAGGCTCAATAAAAAACTCTCCCTTATTTGTACGAATCAGTCCAGCCTGAAATAAACACACACACTATTGTAAATATACTTTTATTACATTAATAATTGTATTGATTAGGAAACATTTCGAACCTTCAGTTGTCATTAAAACACATTTATGAACCATATTATGCAGAAGGATGTATTAAAATCAATTATATATTACATGTACATTTTATACATCTCCATTATGATATTTCTGGACAGTGTTGATTTAAACAGTGTCTTTAAAAACACACTTTTATTGATTTATAAATATATTTATGACCATTTCTGCCCATTGGCATCTGACCTCTCTCATCAACAAGCTGTTTCTGCTGGTAGAACTGCTACACATTGGAATACTTTTGCTTGTCTTTCCACTGTGTGTAAAAATGCGAGAAGGTCAGTATTTCCTTAAATACTTTTCCCACCCTGGCCATGCCAGCAACCACACCACAGTCAAAGTCATTTACATCATAGCTTCCACATGTGTGATGTGAACATTATCTGATTCACGTAACTCATGTTTGCATAATGTTTGATGTGTTTTGATGTTTAGAGTTTTTTTAGTTTTCAGACCTGACATCATTCAAAAAAGAGCCTAGCAACAAAGCAAAGCAACAAATGCATCTTTCCAGCTCTCATAGCAGAGTTAACAGAGCAGTTCTTTCAGATTCACCACTTCACCATCGTTTTGGTAGAATCTAAAGTGATTCCGCTCCTTATAGCAGTGCACTATAGGCAGACGAAATAATGCATATTTTAAAATGAAGTACCAAGTTTATTTACTTATGATAGGCTATAAAGGCAGAACTAAACGTCCTACAAAACCTATTAAAAGCTAATGTTCACTGCATCTTGTATAGAGTTAAGAAAGCACTTTAAAACTATGGAATACAACAGAGGACAGACGACAGGCTATGGCTGTGCTTTGGGTATTGATAAAGACATGAAAAATGCCATCTTGCCACTAGGGGCTAGGTTTACACATTTGTTTGTTCATCACTTCAGTGCTACATCAGTACTGTAAATAATGAAATCAAATTCACTGCTCACAAAAAACAATATACCAGACTCAATGCGATTTTATTCCAATTTCTACCCAAAATGAAAAGATTTTTTTACAGTAAAAAACTGGACAAGATGAAAGAGCATCAGTGAGTTTTAGAGTCTCATACAAGAGCTGAAACACTATTTGATTTAGGAGGTCTATTCCTTAGGTTTGAGCCTTGATTCAAAATATAATTTTATTGTTAATTATAAATAAAGGTAATATAGTTTTATTAACATCGTCCCAAGCCTGAACATTTCATAAGTAGTTAAATTGGCTCCGTGTCTGAACACACTGTTTGAACCCAGTCTAGTTCCAAGTATGAAACGGTTGCCAGCCTGAAGGAGCTCCTTCATTTGACACTGGCAAAAGTTTACAACAATCTAATAGAAAACAAATAAAATAACGTTGACTTTTCATCATCTGAGTATGTGTGGAATAGGCTAGGGCGGTATGACGGCATTTCGATATACCACGGTATTTAAATACAGTGACGGTCTTGTAAAATGGTGACGGTATATTAACCACGTGACGTGACGCAACGCGCCAAATGTATACCGTACTT